>OMNW01008719.1:0-12150 GCA_900303245.1 Selene dorsalis
GACGTGCTACTCCCTGATGTACTGTGCTGGAGAGGTCATGCAAACCTGATTCCTGTTTCCATAAAAAATGTCACTGAAGATTTGAGCCAAACTGGTGCACGTTTCCATGAAGTACCTTTATGTGAATATATTCACAAGGACGTAACAAGATTACACAAATTATTGAAGGAATCAGGGCACAGCTTCTCCTGAGTGCAGCCTCGCTGAGCTGGTAGCATGCCTGTAGAGGCTTATCCTTGTTTTTTAATTTCTTGCATTTCCACTTAGTTTATTTGATGCATAAATACCTTATGACTAATGTTTCAATTTTAGCATTTAGGCATGGCAACCTCAGAGCCATGTCGACCCAAAACACACATTTCGACAACTATCTCCCTGCACACCATCCAGCTGTAACACTCTAATCTCTGGACACAGTCCCGTATTCATTATTCAGGTAACACAGGACTAAATCGATTTCCTGCCCTCGCCCCTCACCTCTCACCTGCCTCCTCTTCCTCTCAGATCAACATTCCACACAAAGTGCAAAGGGCCCGGCCGCACGAGCAAGTATTCAGGGGTATTTGGTGGAATAGCCGGCATTTGAGCGGGTTTAGGATTTCACATAAACACACCTTGATCCCTAAATCTCCGCTAAGCCTGTTTCAGTTTCAAACAGCAGGAAAAGAGCCTGCTCAAACACTCAGGCAGTCATGCTGCTGAACAGATCATGTACAGTATAGACACTCTACACATCCATACATCTGGCCGGGAAGACCATCTGAATGTAAATGTCATCAATGACTTGTATATGGGGCAATATCCGGGGCATTAGATGTACAGAGTGTGTATTTGTGTGTGTGTGTGTGTGTGCCCATAACCCCATGCATGCATGCAGCTGCCCTCCCTACAGGGATCCGCTCCTTCAGACACATTTTCACCTCATCTGCGTTTAAGGGCATTAATATTGCACCAGCCGTGGTGGCAGGGTTAAATGGATGACTGGGGGGCAAGAGGGGGGCTGAATGTCAAATGCAATCCCTCTGCTCCACCTTACTTCCCCTCTCTCTCTCCTTCTCCTTCTTTTGCTCTGATCCAGTACGACATGATGAGTTCAGGGGGATGTTGGAGCTGGCTCTCCACTGAGACAAGATCCAGGGCCACAGCACCAGCATGTGTTCCGTGTTTAGACGAGTATATGAGCCTTTTCATCTGCATTTACATTAGCAGCTCCCGCTGTTCTAACCCGCTCCTCCCCTGTCGTTCCCCATCCATCTACGCATTTGCAAAATCTAACAAAAGGGACGAAGAAAGAGCAGATAATGATGGGTTGTGCTGCGTGCTTTAACATGTAACCACTCAACAATGTCAGCCTAATCGTTGTCAATTTTCAAAGGAATAATGTTCAAAATTGAAAGAATTTTTTTTTTTTACAAGCTTGTTATTGTCTTGTGTCCCAAGAGATCACGAAAGAGAGAGCAAGTACAGCACAATACATTATCCAAACCATCTCTATCACATTAATCTGCCCTGCTGGGACTACCGTGCTATGAAGCCTTTCATGCTGGTTCTTAATTAAGTCCCATTCCTATCACTGAATTCATCACTGATACATTTTGTGGGCTGGTTAAGAAGAGGAAGAGGAAAATAAAGGGCGGAGCTTGGCGGCCAGGCAGACTGGCATCAGCGAGGTCACTCGGAGGTTAAGTTAACAGGCATACTGGCTCCTGAAAAATTAAAAGCTTGAGCTCACGAAAGCTGCACTCTGAGCACAAGTGGCATGACGTGGAGGGGTTGTGAAAAGAGCGCAGCGTAGACGGACATGCAGGCACATGTAGGGCACACACACACACACACAGACACGTGCACGCACGAACACACACAACGCCGGTGTTAATGCCATCGGCGTGGTGATCGGCTTCCACATGGGTTACCCTGCGACACACACAGTTCACAAAGCCTAATTCCTCTTGCTCAAAGTCAGACACAAAAATTCACACAAACCATTCCCAGTGATTGAGTGCTCAGTGGAGTGAGCACCTGCAGATACACACCAACCAACAGGAGAGATGCACTGACAACACTCTTGATGGACAGATGATATCTCTCTCCTTCTCTCTCTGTTTTTCTTTCCTTGTCTCCCTGTCTTCATTCACACGTGTGCATCCATCCTGCAGTGGTTGTGCTCAGCGGTGTGTGAGGTATAAGCATTGTTATGCAGGGTCATGGGGGCAAGGTGTCAGCAGTACATATCCGAAGTGTTAGAATGCCAATTACAAAGTGTTAGAATGACAATTACCACGAGTCTTAGTGTGCATCACTGGCAGAGCTAAAGCCAAGGATATGGTTTCAGAGAATGGAGGGAGTGGGCACAATGATGTCAGTGGTTTTCTATCAAAAAAAAAAAAAAATTTTCCCATATGTAAATGGCTTTTCCTCCATTATACACAGTTTTTCAATTCTAGTATTTTTCATAGGTATAAAGAGTATTTTGATACAGACACAGGTCAGAAGCTTCAGTTAATGTTCACATCATATATGAGGAATGTGAGAAAAACAATCTGATCTCAGTGGTTTTGACTGTGGCATGATTGTTGGTGCCAGACGAGCTGGGTTGAGTATTTCTGAAACTGCTGAGCTGTGGGGATTTTCACACACACAACACTTCACGGTGGTGTGAAAAACAAAAACACACCGAGTGAATGGCAGCTCTGCAGACAGAAACACCCCCTTGATGGCGGGAGGGGGGCAGATGAGAATGGTCAGAGTGGTTGGAGATGATGAAAAAGCTACGGTATCTCACATAATCACTCTTTGCAACTCCATAACACATCAAGAATCCGAGGCCGCAGAGGGCACAGGCTGTGGAAACTAGAAAAACCTGGTCTGACCGTTCAGGGTATTTCTTCTGTGGCAGATGGTCAGGTCAGAATTTGGCATCAATAGCATAAATCACGAGACCCAACCTGCTTTGTGTCAACAGTCTGGACCCGTGGTGCTGGTGTAATGGTGTGGACTATGTTTTTGCACAACACTTAGGGGCCTCCTGATACCAATCCATCATTGTTTGAATGCCACAGCCTGTCTCAACATTACTGCTGCTCATGTGCATCCCTTTATGGCCACAATTGACCATCTTCTTCTAATGGCCACTTCCTGCATGATAATACACCGTGAGTTCTGTGTACTTCAGTGGCCTCCCCAGTCACCAGGTCTGAATCCAGGATGGGATGAGGTAGAATGGATTGAAGAAATTATATGATGAAGATAAAGAAGAAGATGATGATATGATGTCAAGTCAACATCTTGTGTAATCACCAGGAACCAGCTGTTTGATAACTACCTCTATCCAGTACTAGCACAGTGTCCCTAATAAGGTGTTTGGTGAGTATAATTTTTCAAAATTTGCTTTCATCCGAGTGAAAATTATCCACTTGGCCCGAGCTATGAACAGCTTTGTGTCCTGACAACCCTCACTCCCAAACACTGTTCACCCCAGTCAACAACATACACTACGGGCTGTGTCCTTTTAAAAGGCAGGTGAATGTAAATAAAAGTAAATAACATTTCCTTGTTGCTCTCTCCTTGATGAAACAACTTTGAGTGCTAGATTGCTTATTAAATGCCTCTCACATCTGTCAGCAGTGGCCTGTCTGTAAACAAACATGTTTTGACAGCAGAGATCCAATGAGTTGATACAGAATAATGAGTCAGTTAGCAGGGGTAAAAAAAAAGAGAGAGAAAAAAAAATAGAAAGAAAGAAAAAGGGAAAAAGCAAGCTGCCAAGCCCATCTTCCCGTATTGACTATCTGCCTCCACTGACTGTAGGACCACTTTTGTCCATCTCTATTCAAAGACTTCTCTGAGAAACAGTTAGTAAATACAAAATTATCTCAACTGAATCCCAAAGACTGTTTCTGTGGCTTCTGTTATACAAGAATTAAAAAAAAAAAACATGAACCACACTTAAATATTCAATTTCAAGTTTTAGTTATGGTGCATTTGGGTTGTCCTTGGGGTTCCAGAGGAATATTTTCAAATGTGTGTGTGTGTGTGTGTGTTTTTGTTTGTTTTTTTTTGGACACCTTGGACACTGATAGATAAAATGTGGCATTCATCATTCAAACACTATCCGAGCTACTTCTTCCCTTTTCCTCTCCAATTCCCCAAACTACCTGCCATCTCATTTTATATATGTGATGTTAAAAATGAATATGAAGGTTCAGTTATTCATCATTTGTCACACTATTTTTAGGTTTTTCAATAAGAGGGATGTCATTGTTGCTGAGGTAAGGAAATCTTCAGAGTAAAACTACACAGACACTTCGGATCCTGCACGGGTCCAAGCAGCCACTGCGCTTCCCTTGCTCAGGCGCGTCTGCATTTGGTCCCTGTTCCCTTCAACACAATGACACACAGGCGGACTCATTTACTCGGTCTACACTGCTGAGCTTATGTAGATGTGACAGGGACTGCTGCAGATCTAGCACAAAGCACTCATAACATACGGTAAATGAGGGTGAAAAGTCTATACTCATTTGGCTGATGCACTGAGGTGGATGAGACAAGCATTTTGGTGTCTACTTCCATCAAGGTGTAAAAATATGACATGAGGACAAAGCAGAAAATAGTTCATTTTATCTAGAATGCCACTTTCTGACACATAACAGCTCTGTTATCCAAAAACTAACGGCATGATCTTGCGGGAAGAAAAACGCTTACCAAGTAAAATACATCTTAGACATGCATTTTCTCACTATGATGTGGAAAATCTGAAGTTTGAAATTAAGCAAAAAAAAAAAAGGAACAGCAGCACTACCTTATTGCTTTTCTTCTTGTGCACTGCAACGTGTGCCAGTCTGCACATCACGGAGTAATCAAAGAAAATCACACAGCTCGGAGGGGGAGGAGCAACCTTCAAATTATCAGCAAAGTCACATTTAAATACCTCCGGATTTTCAAAAAAAAAAAAAAAAAGAAAAGAAAAAGAAATATACATGAGTCGGTCTCCCTCCGTCACTCTGCTGCAGAGCAATGTGAAATCAGAGGAAACCGGGAGGCCTCAGTGGAAACAGTGAATGAGGCGAGTGCATCATTTATCCTTCCACCTCCAGGTCAATTGACAAAATAATTACATGAGTGAGGCGATGGATGAAACCGGCAGTCGCTGGCACACGCATGCCTTCAAGTGCGTTTAAGACACAAGTGTGGATGGGGGTTCTTGAACACGTGCACATGTTTTTTCTTTGTTTGTTTTTTTTTTTTTTGAAGTGCAATTCATTATGCTGCCAGCTGCATTTGTTTATTTGTAATGAGCAACTACATGGGTAATTTTTTTTTCATGGGAAACTTGGCCGTAACCGTGGTACTTTTGTTATTTTCCCCTCACAAACATGCCAGCAGTCGCACACAACACAGTGGCCTGGCCAGCCACAAAAAACACAGCAAGAACATAATCAACCAACAAGCCAGGAAACCAACTAGGAGAGTGCATGTTCAAATCATGCATTTTATATAACACAAATTAAATTAAATATCCAGCAAATGCACTGCAATATACTTGCAATGTTCCGCCTATATTGTCAGTTTCGATGAAGTACAGTAAAACTGACTTTATCTTACTGTCGATCAGCCACAGTCGTGTATTTGGAAATGGGAACATTTCTCCGCACAGCCCAGGTTTAAAAATGATTATATTTTTAAGGGTTTTTTTTTTCATCCGGTTGCATGTCACAGCAGTCAAATTCAAAGGGACGGAAAAACACATTTGCAAGATGAACATAATATTTCATATGCATCCACACGAAGCTGTCTTCAGCGTAATAACATTAAATAAACTTTAATTAGTGCTTGCACAACCTGTTCCTTCAAAATTCCTGACACCTGACAGGTAGTGTCACTTCTTGCTGCTTAATTGCTGTAAATTGCATTACGATGACTGACAGTTATGGCACCGTGATTGGCCGGCAGGTTTTTCTCAAGGAGACAAGTAAATAACAGGGCTGGTGAGGAGGTTGAGCCTTTGTGATTTTTTTGGTGACAACACCTAAGAGTGAGATTCTGTCTTCTTTCCTAAGTCAGCCTTCTTTCACTAAAAATGAGTTTAATGGTCCATGCAGTCTTTAAAAGAAGCGTATGGCCCCTGTTATGCTTTTCAAAGATAAGTGGTGTAAATACCCTGAGACATTACTGTAAAGCTCAGGTAACGTTGTACATAGAAGGTCCACTGTGTATTAGCATAAAAGTCTGGAACAAAGAGCTGAAAGATAAATTGTGGCAATAAATGTAGTGGATTGAAACTTTTTTCAAGCATTGTTCTGAACAACTAGACTTCTGAGTCAAGCCAAGAGGATGTCAGTGAGTCATTCATTTTGCCCCCAGGGACTACATTCAAGCTCTCTCATCTCTGGCATCCATTCTCTCTGTGTCCCTCTCTTTCTTTTCTAGTGCTGCGGCTTTCTTCCTCCCTTGTTCGACAGCTGTGGAGCAGGGTTAGGGTCAAGGGAATCTCACGCACACACACACAAGGATGTGCTACTGTTAGGCTTGAATGCAGCCGAGGGTGTGGAGGCACAGGGCTGGATTTTCCCATGCCAATAGTTAACTGCTGGCTGTATTTGAAACTGCGGGGAGACCTCCACTGCCCTCTGGATCCCTCCCCTGGCCCCTGGCCCCTGGCCCAGAGGCTGTGTCTTCTCCCCTGCTGGGACACTCAATGGACTCTGTGTGTGTGTATGTGTGAGTTGTGTGTGTTAATGGCCAATCTCAGGAGGGGTTCTGTCATTCAGTCATCAGCCATTCAGCCACCAGCCTCAACATCGCGGGCCGCCAGCCCCTTGCCTAGGGCAAGTCATCTGTCTTTAAATGACAACAAACTGCAATCTTTCCCTCCACAATCCAAACCCTCCTTATTTCCCTAATGTTCAGTTTTTCTATACATTTCTAATCCGTTCTCTGAAAGTCACTGTCCCTGTAAATATATCTTTCTGCTTGTTTTTCTCCCCCCTTCTGTGTTTCAGCCTCAAAAAATTACTGTTTGCCTTGCTGCGTCCCTCCCTCCTTCCGTCCTTGCCGACATCCATCCAATCCCAGGGCCTGTGTAGGACATCTCCTGCAGAGGGAGTTGAAAGCATTCCTCTGTCTCCCCTGTCATCATGGCTTATTTAATAACTATCCCAATAAAGTAAACAACGAGGCCCACGACGCAGCCCTCCCTTTCCAACGTGGGCCCCCAACCCTCACCCTCAGGTCTGATGAATGGGGCCATCAGGCATGCCAGCTGCCCCGGAGGTGAGCAGGCTGCCCCTGCCGGGCAGCCAGGCCACCGAGCCAGGGGGAGGAAGTGGAGTTGAGCGGAGAGGGGCAGGGCAGGGCCGGCATGCCAGAACTCACACTAGGCAAGGCTTGGACAGAGAGGACTAGTGGAAATATGGAGAAACATAGGGAGGGCTGATGAAACAGAGGGGTACAGGATGCACACGCAAACGGGGGGCCAAGCTGGGAGCCAGCAACACAGTAGGCAGTGTGGATACACTCACAACATGTTTTCACTTGCTGCTTGCTCATGACTTTCCACTTCTCTTGACAACAGTTGTTCCATATCCATCTAGGCATTACATCGACTTGGTAACATTCACAAAGGCCAGAAAAGATAAATGGAAAAGATCCAATTCAGTGCATTTGGCATTTGTCAAATGTGTGTTATATTAATTAGGAAGGGGGTAACTCGTGTATCATGTTTAGAGCCGAAGAAAAGCCTCTTAAAAAGTATGGTAATTATGTTGGGAATTGTATACTTTTGCATTATATTTAGGTTAGTGTGTGTGTGTGCGTGTGTGTGTCTGTGTGTGAGACATAACTGGAAAAAGTGGGTAAGACTAAGGAGGCACATTACGGATCATTAATTGGACAAACAAACACTATAGGCCTGTGTGGATATTCATTCATCTACAAGGCCACACTCATGAATTAAGAATGGATTTCTTAATTAGAGTGTGGACATCAAACATAAACACACCCGAGTGACAACTGCTCCACAGCTGGTTATTTAATACTGCAACAGAAATGCATGGAAAGCACGAAGAGGGTTGATTATTGGCAGGAAAAAAACTGTTTCCATACTACCTGTCATAATTCTCCACTCTACCCACTTTAGCGGCATATGCGATCCCCTCCCATCGGCTCCTGCCAAATAGCTAGCCATGCCCTCTATTCATTACACTGCAGTCTCCCTGTGCCACTCATATGGAGGCTGCCAGCCTTGGGTGTGTTGCGCAGACAACACAGAGATGGTGAGCTGGTCAGAGCAACAAAGCCGGCTGAGGCAAAATCTTGACAGAGTGAGAAAAGACCAGAGGCTGAATGTTTCCCCATTGCACATGAATCTTAAACTGAAACAGGCAGGCATCCAGGATGAGGGGATGTTATTCAACTGGGATGCTGCATCAAGCCTGCATAAGACATATGGTTGAGGAGAAAAGAAAAAAAAAAGTACAGTAAATGACATTCACAACACCATTTTTCTTAATCTAAGCTTCTAGAGAGAGACCGGGTGGATTTACTCAAGGACAGTTTGCCTGCTTGAGTCTTCACACAACCGCAAGCTTTGATTTGCCGTGGAGATCATACTATATTCCCTCGCAGCCACTGGGTTAGCTGCTTTCCTACCTGTTACAAAACTCTTTTATCTTCATCCAAGCTCACTTTCTCTCTTTACATTCCCATCCCTCACCATTGGGGAAATCTTTATTTTTGTATCCAAGCAAACATTTTTATAAATGCAAACAGACTCTCTGAAGACGGCTTCAGAGGCGAGACCTGCCCTGTACCTGAAAGCGTAGCAGCAGCAGCAGCAGCAGCAGCAGCAGCAGCAGCATGTCTCTCTCGGCCTCGGCCCTCGGAGTAAGCACAGCTGTGTTGAATATTTCCCTCACTCTTCAGTTCATTTGAGGGTGATCTGAGTCCAGTTAGCCCCCAGGACACGGTGCGGTAAACAGACCTGACTATCAAAGCAAACCACCCCGGTCAGAAAGACTGGAATATGAGCTCTCTGACCACTGTGAGCTGTGGATGCAGGCACATGGGTAGGCAGCAGCTGGGCAGAGCTCAGAGGCTCCCTGACAGCCGCTGACTTGACCTGGTGCTGTACAGGCTGAGAAAACAAGAATCCCTAAATGGGAAGAAGAGGGATTGTATCTCCACTGTATCCATTACTGTAATCACTGTGCCCTGAGTGGGAAATGGCCTTAACTGACTTAACAATCAGCCAGGCAGTAATTGATTATACACTGTAAAATCCAAAGCGTCGGGCTGTTTTTCCCATTAGTTCTGAAAAAGGAAAAACCTATTGTATGAGCCGATGTTCAAAGGAAGCAGCCGTGAGAACTGCCTTTAGTGACAGTCAGGATTTTTTTTCTTCATGTATTTGAACAGGCTCACCCTTGCCTTGCAAAACTCACACTTGTACATATTGCAAAATGCCCGCAAATAAGTTACAAGATGAGTGTTGACCTCCAACGCTCCCCGTGGAGCCTCTTACCATATCTGAGAAGAAGTATAACCACAGTCTCTCTCTCTCTCTCTCTCTCTCTCTTTCTATCTGCGAAGATTCAACCAAAATACACACTTTTTAATGTGAACTTCAACATGCGGAACTGCACAACATATCCAAGCAATCGGCAGGAGATGGGTATCTTGAAATGCAGGTGGGCTGTAGCGGCATGTTTATTAAAAACCTGGATGGCTCAAAGAAAAAGTTCCAGTTCAGTATCAGGAGAAGAAGCTTCTTCTCTTCATTCCAGCTCGCTTGATGCAACTCTTCATCCTCACCGCCCCTTGCCATCTTTGGGGTTAGTCATTTGGCTGAAGCTTGGCCACGCAAGTCATTTCCCCGAGGGGAAAAAAACAAACAGCTGATTTAATGGCCGAACATCCACGTGGCAGAGAGGCCGAGGAGGCAGGCGGAGAGGCACCAAACCAAGCCATACTGCAACTGCCCACATCCTTAGCTCGACCCATCACCTAAACACAGACTCGTGCTCCAGGGGAAATGACTGGATGCATTTAGCTCTCCGCATCAGAGCGCTATTCATCTTCAGGAAATAGCATGCTCTGTGAGATGTGTTTAAGTTGAGCGCATCAGAGGTAATGTCCCAACCACTGGCCTCTTGTTGGTTTTGAAGGGGAAGTCAGTGGAAACAAAAAGACTGTAAAGGACCTGAATGAAATCGAGGCATGCATCTACTCCTTAGTTTAGAGTCTCAATTAACTGAACTGCTGAATGATTGAGAAGCAACAAAACCCAGGTCAGTGTCATCCTTGCACTTTCGTATTATCTCATTATTGCACGCAGAACGCCACAACCCCGAGGAGAGATCTTCACCCCTGTCAACCAGTGTCAACCTCTATAAATGTCTCTGCCCACAGCGGCATAATGCGGCCGTATTACTGGTGAGCCAATGCTAATTAATGCTAACAGGTCCATCGCAGCGTGCCCAGAGTAAACAAAAGATTAAGTTCGGGCAGAATTTACGTTCCAGCGGCCTGACACACATCTGGAAACATCATTTGTCAGCGCAAATCACGGTCAATTCCTTTCACACATACAGTGTTACAGAAACACATGTTTGATATAAGCGTCTGGTTTTGTAAGCTGTTGAAAAGCGCCGGAGTAAAATTTGAGAAAAAAGAGAAAAAGAAAAAAGAAAAAGTGACTTGGAAACACTGACTTCATGTATTTCTTTCACACACAGCTGGGCATGTTTTGCCGACTATGTCACCAAAATTAGCAGTGATGTCAATGATGGATGTCCCTAGGCAAGGGCCTGCACTTCAGAACTCCCCTTCAGAGGACTTTGAGTGCTTCAACATTCATCTTGTGCAGACATCATTTACAGACTGTTAAAGCACTGTCGCTGTGATTTTTTTTTTTTTTTTTTTTTTTTAAAGTAAGCATTTAGAAAAATCCACTGTCTTACATGTCCCGATTTGTGACTGACTCAACTCTTATATGCTCAGCTCAATATCCTTTCATTTCTCTGGTGTTTACAATGTAATTTGTTCACAAGACTTAACCAGGTCTCTGTGCTACTGGGAAACTGCTGAATGAACGGCTGCTGAGTCTGATGCTGTCTATTTTTCGCTCAATCCATGTGACAAGTCCCCTCCTCGTCCTTTTTTACACTCTCTTTCTTTCCTGCTAAAGTGCCATTTCTTTGTGAACGAGCACAAAAAGCAACACGCACACAGTCACACACATACCTTTAAATAAATTGTGAAAACTAAAGAGAGTGACAGAGAGAGAAGGAGTGCATACGTGTGTGTTCTTGGTAAGCTCCTCAGAGGTGGGTGAGGACTGTGAAAGGCCACATTGTTGATGTCAAGGCCAGTCAGCATCAAAGGGCTGATTCAGGTTGTGAGAGGAGACTCGCTCCCTCTGTTTCTCCCTCTCCACACACACACATTCACACACACACACACACACACACACACAGGTCCACTCAGCCCCCCAGAAAAACCCAAAAAACATCATGGTTTACTGTTCCTTTCGCAGCCAAAGAACAATATTTGGAATTGGTGTGTAAACTGCGAGTGAGGTCAAGGGGCACCCGGTAACACGGTTCAGTAGGTGTGAGTGAAAAATAAAAGTGAGGTATCCCTCCTTCCCTGGACTCCACTGAAATATCTCCCATGGCTCAAACATATCATTCATGTATGAGGTGTTGTTTATTTTAAGAGAACTACTTTAATTTTTTTTCTCTCTAATGCCCACTCACACTAACCTCACATCAACTGTGCATGAGTGCATATGGCTGTGTTTGTGTATGTAAATGATATTGTTCACAAAATCCTTATGCGTCACTTCTCCATTGCGCTCAAACCAAGGAGTTGGGTAAAACCGCAGGGCTTATTGAGAGCTTTAATTACACAAACCAAAGCGCATTATAATGGTGAGTTCTGTGTGTGTGCATTTGTGTGCGAATGTGCACGTTTCGAAGTGTGCACGTGCGTGTATGGGGGTATTAGTGTATGAATTAGTAAAGTTAGACACCAGGAGCTGTGCCACCGTGTCAGGATGAGATTTAACGAGCTTTAATAACGAGCTTTAATGAGCTTAATTAGGAATCCATGAGATCCCCATGGAAACGCCTCAACCCCACCGAACCCGGCTCC
>OMNW01008720.1:0-12764 GCA_900303245.1 Selene dorsalis
AGCTCAGTCTGGGTTCACTCTCCTCCCTGAGGCACCCATTTGGTTTGGTTTGGTCTGCTGCACCACAGAACATAACACAAGCAGGTCTTCACTCATGCACTCACTTACACTGCTGTCCTTCAGATCTTCAGACAGCACATGCCATTGTTAGTTTCATATCTTCTCCGAGCATTATTCTCCCTTTTCTAAAAAGTAAAATATTTGTTAATTGCTTGTGTGCTTCTCTCTTTTTAGTCATCATGGCCATGTGGCTCTTATGGCCATGCTTAGACCTCATTATGTGGTTCTGACTAAGATGGATTAACACTGACTATTGGTTAAATAACAATTTATATTTGAACATTTTTAAAAGTCTAGGAGAGCTCGTTTAAATTGTCCTGATGCAGCTGAGAAAATGAGGCAAAGTCAGGAGTGACTATGCCAAAGACTTTTTTAAACCCATTTTTTCCACACAAAAAATTGATCAGAAGTCATGAAGGGGATCAGTTAAAGATCAAACCAATGAGCAGAATTGATAATGGCACTGGTATCTATAAAATCTAATCAATTCGCACCCCAGGTGGTGTTACACAAAACCGTATTTACAAAGTGAAATGCTTTTTCAAATGTTTTAAATGTGCAAATACTACAATGTAGTGTTATGTCAACCCCAATAAGCATGCTCATGCCCCATTTTATTACTGATAGAGAAGATTATTGGCCAAACAGTGAGGGATTAAGAGAGATTACAGAAACCAAAGTGAAAACACTTGGCTGCAATACCTATCATAATTTGCCAACTGTGTTGCTGGCTCGCAGTCAGAAACTGTTTGGCCTCACCCAGCAGGAGTCACTAATGATTGATTCTACACCTACAACTGTCATTGTCACTAACTGAGGTCTGCGCTGTGTGCAGTCAATCACCAGAACAGTTCTAAAGCTAGTTGTGATTTTCATAAAGTGGATTGTGTTCTCTTAAACAAATGTGAAATTGATGCTGAGTTTCTTTCCTGTCCAATACTTCAATATTTCCTCCCTAGTTTTCTGTTGTGTCATGCTTCATGTTGTCAAAATGAGAAAAAAAAATGAAGTTGATTTGGAGGAGATTTGCGCCATATGTCTGCCACTTCTGTTTAACATATCATTTTCATGAAGTGATGGAGCAATTATAACTTTTTCAGCTTTTATATTTCACGCCAGTTCCACACTTTCTGTCTGCCATCCACCTTTACACAAATCTGTTCACTCAGATGAGTGGAAGGAGGCACTTCCTGTTCTTTAAGAGTCCATTTATGCCAGGGGACATACTGCAGTTGCCAGGGTCATATTTCTTTTAGACAACAAGCAAAATCACCCCACTGTCTCTATCTTGTCTAAATAAATTGTAATCTCCTGCAGCCCGTCAGGCACCGTGAAACCAATACACACACACATCAATATGACAAAGACACACACAAGCTCACACTCAAGGGCAGCAGTGTGATGTCATGGGCGAATAGGACACCACGGAGCTTTGGGGGCTGTAGCAGTCGATGGTCTAAATCACTCATCCCCCGGAGGATAATCTAACCAATGATTTAGTGGGAGTCACTGAGTCACTCTCAGCAGCTTCCACTCCAGTGGAGGGATATATTAGTTAGAGTGTGTGTGTGTGTGTGTGTGTGTGTGTGTGTGTGTGTGTGTGTGTGTGTGTTCATGGCGTTGTAGACAAATTTGGTTTGAAGCCATGGCTGTGAGAACATTTAGGTCGGTTCTCACCATTTAAAAGCGCTGATTGACTTCTTTTTATATGTCCAGGGCCAGTCTCACAAAGATAGTTAACTCTGTAGAGTTAGGCGAGTCTTACTTTAGCTCATAGGTTTCTCAACCATAAAGATACACAGCAATGAGTGACACCTGTGCTAAACAGCTGCATCCAACAACAACAACAACAAAACAAAACAGGAAAACATGGCTTATAATTTGTGAGAGCAACAAGAAGTGGAACAGTTTTAAGAGTCCGCAGCCGTAATTCTTTTGATTATTACACTTACAGCTGAAAAGTACAACATAAAAGTTTAATTTTTCCAAAGACAAACATTTGCCTGGGTTATCTAGCACTTCCTGGATTACCCATTTTTTAAAATCTATTGTGAAAAAAGTACCCAGAAATCATTGTACCACATTCTGACTTTGTTTGTGCAACAGATGAATTCAGACATCATCTGAGTGACTACTTGTTGTCTCCAAGTAACAGTCTATTTTTGTGGACCTGGCCGTAGGTCTAGGTTAGGGTTAGAGTGGGTTAGGGTGAGGCTTTTACTTTATGGTTCAGGTTAGGGAGTAAGTTTGGTTAAGGGGCTTGGCAATGTGTGATGTTGACAAGTGCTGCACAATTGTGTGTGTGTGTTTGTCGTGCGTGTGCATGTGTGTGTGTGTGAGAACAAGCAAGGGGAAAGAGGTTATTCGCCTTACATCGTCTCTTTGTGGCTCCCATGAGACCAATTACCAATACCCTGTGGCTCCACACACACATACGTATGTAATCTTACACTACATAAGAACTGCTGCTGCTTGACAGAGTGATCAACATAATGACTCATACATCAGTGTTCATAATTGAAAGGTGACAGCTTGAGGCATATGAGTTATTACATAAGAACACAGAGAGAAAAAAGACTTCACTCAAATTCACACCGTTTACAATCTGATGGGGGAATCGGGAGCAAATGTTAGCCCAGCAAGTGTTTGATGTCACTAATGCTGTGTAAACTTGTGAGAGGTCAGCGTGATGAACAAACAAATCAGCCAGAAGCCTCTTCCTTTTTGCCTCTTATCTAATTATTGACACTGGAATGGACACTAATCTTGTTACAGAGCACAGGGAGCTTTGCATCCTTGTTTGGTGCTGAGCTTGATCTTAGACTTGCTTCTGGTCACTCAGCAGAACTCCACAGGGCAACATTAAGGCCTTCTTTCAGCTGATTCACTTTCTCCAATGTGCCATTTGTTTGAATTTCTAAGACGCTCTATGTGGACACAATATACACTGATTTGATAGATTTCATGATGTAAAATTCTCCTTCCATCTATCCCCGCACAGAAGCTATAATGTGTTCATGTATTGCATTGTAATATCTTCCTGATCCTTTAAAAAGAAAATGAATAATATTCATGACCCATTATATAAATACAGGTGTGTGTGCATAGGTGTGTATGATGACGAAGTTGTTCACACAGCACAGCATCAATACATACATACAGTATGTGGGATTTTATGCATACACATGATTGATTGATGAGAATGGTATGATGTGACATGTACTGGGACCCTGGGGCTGAGGTTTTAATTAACTGGTGGGAGAGGAGCTGGCTGGACCATCTATGGCAATATATCACCATGTCTCACATACACACACACACACACGCATGCATGCATGCACGCACACACACAAAAGCCATCTGGCTATAGCAGGGTGCAGCTAACTTGTAAGCGATGTGATTTTACAGTCTATCGTTTCGCCTGCTAACATCACAAAGTCGTTCCTTCTCATCGTGTTCCAGTCTGTCATCAATGGGCTCCAAATGTGTGAAAGTCAACACTGGTTAACATTTTGAGAAATCAGAGACACAAAAATAGGTTTGATGTCATGTTGGGCTGATGTGTGTTTCTGTCTGGTGCAAAAAGTACACAAGGCTAATACAGCCAATCAGTGTTTGGCTGTGATGTTTTATTTAAGGGTAAAAAATTTATATTCAGTCCACATCTCACTTTCAAGGTGGGAATCACTAACAAATAAATATGTCTCATACGTATGCCTCTAAAACAAGAAAAAAATACACCTACGCTGTGTCATTTTACTCTATATCACGAATGTATAATACAAGGAAATATTATTTTTATATTGAGGAAATGGGTTGAAATAATAAGAAAGAATGTGGTAATGAAAGTGGTGGTGGAGGACAATAAATGTGATAATTATATTCTGCTTTAAACTCCCCTAATGCAGGTGTTAATGACTAAGAGTAACAATATCACCATCCACACACCTCCATGTTCCATGTTACAAGTGATTTGGTATATTCGATACTAAACACTATGTGCACTGGCTCCTATTGAGCTTTCTTTTTACACCTCAAGACGATGTCTGCCTCCATTTTTAGTGATCAAGGACCCTGCATCATGTAAAAAAAGTAAGACCTGAGGTGTGATGTGCTGACTACATCCTCCTCTATAAAATTTACCTCATCATTATACACTACAGTCTCTGTTTTTTGCTCTCATTTCATCTTGATTCGTCTCATCTAGAGAGGAGAGCAGAGACTCTTTTTGTGTGGAAAATAGCCAAGGGAGGCACCTGAGGGCTCGAACCTCAGAGTAGATGCCAACCTTAGCACATTTAAGCTAGCAACCAGACAGGTGGCGTCTTACAAAGATGATAAAAAAGCACACAAGAGCAAGCCGACATTTTTGATGCCGTAAGGCCCAAACGAGCTGTTTTGCAGTAGGTATACGCGTGCAGTGCTCAACACAATTGTAAATCTGAGTTAAAGATAAAAAACAAACAAAAAGGAGACAGTGAGAGAAAGAAATGCACACGCACACAGCAAACTAACAAGCGCCATACAAGCTGTTGTAGAAAGACTACACGTCTACACCCGGACAAAGGATGTCAGTAGCTGTTCGGTAACTGAAGTTTATATACTGATATTGTTCCTGTTATCCTTAATGTGCAACATCTGCACATCTGCAACACCAAGGGCAGCTCGCATTCAAGTTGAAACATGAAAACTGTGTCTCTCCATAAAATTTCATCTAGATGATGTCAGGTTTGACTCATAGAGTGACTCCCACCACCCAGGCTGCCGTCTGACTCATTGGGTTACAATGCAAACAGAAATCGATCTAGGAGCATCCAGAGCAGGTGATGAAAGTCACAATGAAAAGTGTAATCAAATCATCTGGTTACAGCTCCTGGGAGGATTCTGCCCCCTCATCCAACCCCTGGCCTACAGGAAATAAACTTGTTCACTCTCTTGTGTTCTCTATCCTCTACGTAGTCTTTGCAGGAATATGATGCTTTGTTCAGCACAGCATCGAGCATGCACTGCTTTATGTTTCAATTAATGAATCTAATCAATCACTTCTCCTGTCTTCCTTTTCGTTTTCAAGCTGCTGAAGAGTTTAGCAGCCTTCTCACGTCGGCGCCGGAGGTAACGTTGCAGAAAAAGATCCGGACTTGAAACAGACAGTTTGTCTCTTTTGTTGATATTGTCCTCTTCACTTTGTTGTTTTGTATAAATGACAAAAAGTTGGTGAACTTCACAAAGAGAAACTTCAAAACTTCAGTTTGTGAAAAAGAAATATACAGTTGTCACCAAAACCACTGGTCGCTGGAATGCACACACACAAGCCTATCACCCACATAGCCTCCACTCCACAAGTGAAGAGCTTCTCCTCAAACTGCTCCAGGCGTTGATACCTTTGGCCTCAGGGTATGATGCCTCCTGAGGACAAACTCACTCATATTCTATTTCTCTCTCTTAGCCTTTCTGTGTTTCTCCTTCAAGCAGACACACACATGCAAGTCAGAGCTTTCCTGCACTGAACCTTTTGAGGACATCAGTGACAGAACAAAAAAAGGAAAGCAATCACGTTTTGCATGCCAGTGATAACATGCATATTTACTGGGACGGATAGCTTCATTACTGCCTCTGCATTCATTTTTCAGTTTGTGTTTTCACTCCCCCAAAAACCTATTCTATGAGAGCAACTCAGGGACACATTGACTCTCAATCTCAACTTCTTCACAATAAAAGCCCCCCCCCCAAAAAAAAAAACTTTCAATAAAAGACTTTGTCTGCAGAGAGCTTTTAGTGTAAAGCAGCCACAGTGGGAAAAGCCTCAGCTCGTACAAGCAGTAACTTAACACACCGTGGCCAGGCACAGGTATCCCCCGCTGCGAGGGTATAGTGGAAACGAATCTCATCTCTGTTTGGAGCGATGCAGCTAAATCCAACCAACGTGGGCTAGCATGAAAACTTTACAAGTCTCTGGACATAATTACTGCATTACCTGCAGTACTGGATAGAAATATATCCAGTGGATGTGATGGTTAGTTGAGCCAAAGTGAGCAAAAAGCTGCGGGTAACTCAGTGGAGGATTAAACTGATCACGTCTCACATCTCTGTTTCCCTTTCACCAACGCATGTGGTCCAAGTCCATTTAAGTTTTTTTTTTTTTTTATATCCTGTAGTAAGAGGTCATACATAATTGCTGAAGGATGTCAAATCATTTATATTTCTGGAAATTCCTGTGAATAGAAATTCCATATTTGGTAGAAAGACGGATGCTACTTCTACTCCTTCAATGTCGTGAGTAGAAAATACACCACAGTGGAACACCTACACTTTCAGATAGCGTCATATTATTGACAGATCGATTGATTCATGGGTAACATTACAAGTAATCAGTTTCTGTAATGCATCTCCACTGTGATCACCGTGTTTTGTACTATAACTGTTTTAAATTACAGTTGGCATTTTTTGAAACCGGCTTACTTTAATCCTGTTAAATGGAAACCTTTTCTCCCCAACACTGATCACGCTGTCACCACGCACACTCAAACACAGAGGAATACATGCCTACAAGATGGCAAGCAGGCAGACAGGCAGGCAGGCAGCGCAGTAAAACACACACACACACACACAAAACAACACAAATTCTGCATATTAAAAAGTGCAATAATAGCCCGTCAAGATCTTTGAGTGTGTGATCCATAAACCATCTCGGTGTATGGATGAATGCACACACACTTTTATCACTTTTTTTCAGCCATTTCTGTTGATTTGGCAACAAAGTAGAGATCACGATCCCACATAAATGCATGCTAATAACTGGCTTCATTGACCTGACACATACACTCTTCTTCAGAGCAGTTACATGCACCAAAGTCTGTGGCGCCAAACCAAATGATACACACACACACACATACACACACTGAATATTTTACGTAATGAGCTCAGGGGGAGCACAAAGTGTGGCCCTTGAAGCACAGAGCAGACACAAGCAAGGAAATTTACTGTTTCTCTGACTAATAAGGAAAAAATACACACAGAGAAAACAAATGATGAAATACCTTTCATGGACATAATGTCAAAAGCAGCAGCGAGATCATATTTCCATATTTGGTTAAAATGTGATCACAGCTATCCGATGAATAAGTAACAAATGACTGACATAGATATACAAACAGAAGAAACTACTAACCAGCCACAAAATATCATCATGGGGGAACCATCATGGCCATTAGTGTCAAAAACAAAGAAAAAACATATAACACACAAACAGCCATCAGGTGTCCTATTATACAGCATCTGGGGAGACATTACCTTCCACAGCATTGGTTAATAATCTCATTTCTCTTCGTGTCTATCTCCCTCTTCTCTCACTTCACACCTTGCTTTTTGAATCAGTCTCTGATTTTTTTTTTTTTATCTTCTTCTGTCTGTGCTTTCTCTCTCAGTTTCTTCCTGTCACACACACTCTCTGTTTTTCCCCTCTGTCTGCCACTCTGGCATGGTTTCGTTGGTTCTTATCTATTCTCCCCACTATCTGGTGTTGAGGGAAGATAAGCAAGCATTTGCATGTTTAATGAACCAAACACCCCCGATTCCCCTCAGTATGAGGACACACACATACACACGGGTGCGCAGATACACGCATGCATGGGAGCGCACACACGCAGACACACATGCATACACACACCAGTGCTGCTACTGTTGTTGTTGTTGTTGGCCCTGCAGGCCTTCATCTCCTTGCAACTGACATGGAGTCACCAGCTGCTGACTCCTACAGGAATAAACATGGCCTATCTATCCACCCTCACATCGACAGCTGGAATGACAAGCAGTGGACATTATTGGGCTTAATCAGATGATTTCAAAAACAAAAAGGAAATCTTATGACATAATGGTAAGAAACAACTCAATCTGAAGTCAAGCTGGAAGTTTATTTGATCTCTAAGGAAGCACATGAAGGCTGAATACCTGATGATCAGCACTGACATAAAGCTGACAGGGTGGAAACAGGATGTTACTACAGAGACAATCTCATTATCTCTATGCAAAATGCAGAAATATGCGATTCATATTTTGACAAAATAAATATACTTCCAAACTGCAAATGAATGCCATATCTATGTGCAAAACATCAGCGTCTCTCAACAGGCTAAATGAGCTGAAGTGTCTGCTGACTTAGTTTCAGTGATTATTTGATTTTAGTTAAGCTGTTTAACTTAAATATTTGGCAAATTAATGTTTACAATTCAACAGTTCAACATTCATGGGGAGCTTGTTGCAACTGAAAGAGACACAAGTGGGAGGGAGAGTCAAAATCCTGATACAGAAGCACATATGTCCACAACACATACAACATATCTGAGACTTTTCTGATACGCTCATTCAACATATTGTTGCCCTTAAACGTGACAAATGTAACACCTGCCAGCAAGATATGACTCGTCCAAAACGAGAAAACAGTTGATGACAAAAAAAAAAGAATCAATTTAATATGAGCAAAACAAGAATGATGAGATGAGAGAGAAATTAGAAGGGGGAAACAAACAGCAGGCACTGTGTTCATCATAAGGAAGACGAACAACCTCAGAAATTGGCAACATGCAGCCACCCATCAAAATGACAAACTTTAATGTGCAAAGATTAGCATTAGCACTCCATTTGGTCTCATGTTGAAGCAGATTGTTTCTCCACAGAGTGACAGAGCTTTCGCTGTTCTGGCCGGCACTCAAGAAATCAGCCATCGACATGGACAAGCAGGATTTGGGCTCCTGGTACACTCCGTACACACCGACTGTACCTAAATGTCCCTGAGCAACAATCAATCGCTAACTCCCTCACCTTTTACTGCACTGCTGAGTGTGCTGAGGTAAAACTGTATCCTTCAATTAGCAATGATAATGAGATATCAGCTTTTATAGATTTATTATGTCTCAACATCTTTTGTTTTAATTTAAATAGCTAACCTGACCGCTAGCGAGGCTTCCAAAGTAAAATCTCGGGTTCCTTCATCCACAGCGAAATGTGTCACGTGAGGGGGGAAAAAAATGCGCTCGTTTAAACCCGAAAAGCCAAGAGGTAATTTAAAGGCAAAGACAGATAGATAGGGGGGAGAGATGCAACAACACAGAGATGCAGACAGAAAGATAGACAGTGGGGACGAGAGAGGTGTGAGAGATGTTGCCACCTGCCACCATTTTTCTCATCTCCTCTTGGAAATGCATCATCAGTCATTAGGGGGGAGCATGAGTCGTGGTATCATCACTCACACACATGCACGCTCACCCAAACACAAGGTGTATTTTAAGGTGTAATGCAGCGGCCTATAATTTGAGTTCCCTCTATGCAGCATTTTGCTGAGCTTATAAAACCGCCTGCGGCTAATGGTGTGATGGATCCCTCTATTATCACTCAATGCAGGAGATGCGAGTGGGGTGTAGTGAGAAAAAGGAATGTAATTGGACAGTATTTTAGCTGTAGCAAAAACAGGAATGTGGTCAGGAACAGAAAGGGAGAATGTAAAAAGCTGTAAAATGATATGTGTGTGATAAAGTCTAAAAGCTGTGAGGGAGGGGGGTGAATCTGTCCTATAAATTAAATCGAACAAACATAACTGTGTCTGTGAAGCTGTTTCAGGTTCATATGATGTAACAAACAAGGGCAAAAATGAGTTCATGCAGTGAAACATGATAAAACGTTAAAAGATACTTTGATTCAAACCACATTCTTGAACTCAGAACATACTTAAAACAGACTAAATGATCTAAACTGTAAAGCTTTTTCACTAAACTAACTTTTTCTTCAAAAATGTTTAAAGGATATCGATGAAGTTTGGACCAGCTGTTCATGTTCCTCAGAGGGTGAATCATGACCAATGTAGGAACATTTTTGCCTCACAGAGCCACCGACATCAAACTGCAGACTCTCGGTCTTGTTAAAACACTGATGTCAAATGGGCTTTGAAGACGAGATAAGAAGATTATGGAAAAGAGAAAAGTTAGCGAGAGAGGAGAAAATTGGATGAAACTGACAATAGGCAAAAAAGTTGGGAGAAGAGAAGAGAAGAGAAGAGAAGAGAAGAGAAGAGAAGAGAAGAGAAGAAAAGAAAACCTGATCCATTGACACACAACTAAGGGACTTTCTCAAAATGTTTCTGGCACTCCCCATGTGCCTGTGGTCTATTAGTTGCTGTGATCAACTCCTAAGAGTGAGAGGACTAAGCCTGTACCAGTGTTGTGAATGTCTGATCCTTGGGGTAGGACAACTTTATAGTCTGGTAAGTGTGTTTGCCCTTGAGAGAAGTCTCGAGCAGATGAGTGTGTCTATGTGTGTGGGTGTGTTCACATACACAGCACAAAGAGTGGAGCTGGTCCCTTCTGGTATGGAACTAAATGTCACCGCTTGATTAGAATAAATAGCTTTATATAGGCTCTGGGACTGGGCACCAACATACAGCAGGGCAAGGATTGTGTATGTGGTGACTTACTGCTCTTATCCACCCTCCCCCCCTCTTCCTGTCCCTCTCTCCCTCTCGCTCTACCTCTACCTCCTGCTCTCTCTTGGACACTCAGGCTTTACCTTTCTCTGACCTACCCAAGGGGTCTTTGGGCAGATGTGTAAGTCTGAACAACACAATCAGAAAGCTGTTACTGCCTCAAGGCATGAACTTTACACCTCCCTCTCGCTCTCCCTCACACTGTTTCACACACAAACTCGCATGCACATACACATATTATCACATATCACAATATCAGAGCGTGCCTACAGCTTAGTAAAAGCAATTTAAATCTTGTGTGTGTGTGTGTATCTACTATGTGTGTGCTGCAAGAGTTTTTTTCCTCCTGTTTCCTGAAATTTTTTGAATTTAGTTTTTAACACATTTTCACTCATTAAAACACACTCGTGATGGGTAACGGTGAAAATAGGTAACACATATGGCATGTGATGTAACACAATTACAGACACAACAAGTCAAAACTTGACACTTGTTGTGACAAAACCAATACAAGCTGGGTTTAAAGTGCACAAGTTGTTGAAGTCTGAAGTATTAAAGAAACGGTGGGTGGGATTGATGGATGGATTGATGGATGGATGGATGGATGGATGGGTGGATGGATAGATTTCCACAGCTTCACAGAACACTGTTTTCCATTTTTCTGTGTAATGAAAGATCAGTGGTGTTTTTATTTGGATTGGCTTCTTTTGAGCACAGACAAAAGTGTTTTGAGGTGATTGATTTTTGCAAGAGGAGTCAGGGTTTTTGGTGAATGTCGGTTTTACAATTGGGTTTTTGCGTTGACAGTTTTGAGAAAAGAACTTTGACACTCTCAAAAATGTGTTTTGGCAATTGTGGGAAAACTGTAATGACTGAAAATGTGTTTGGAGGTTTTGCAAAGGGGTGAAATGAGATCTGCAACTTGCAGCTGAAAATTGTTTATGGCTTTTATCAAAAGAGCAAGATTCAATAAATGGGTTAAGGCCACTGAGGATTTGATTCGGAGAATTCAGAGAGACTGTGATTCATGACAGCAGGAAACCTAAATGATAAGGCCAAGCCAAATGTCTGGCCGCCACGGAACTACAGTAGCACAAGCAGAGACTGTACTCAATATCCAATATTGGACATACTGTGAAGTGCAAGTGAAGTGACTACACACAGAGTCAATTTGTTTTTTTTGTTTTTTTCTTTAAGCACAGTGACAACACGGTAAAATAACATCTGTAAAACACAAGGATGACACCTTGAGAGGATAGGGAGAGAGACATGTAAAGCAAGAGAGAGACAAATGTGAGAGGGAAAAAAACAATGAGAACAAGCAAAAGACGGAGAGCAAGTGAACAGGCAAGAAAATGAAAGATAATAAATCAATGAACCTATTCTGTGGCTGCCACAGGGTAATGAAAGCTATTTATTAGCCATCTCTCCATTTCTGTCTCTTTCCTCCTCTCATTCTGCCCTTCCTTGCTCCCCCCTCTGCATCACTTTTTTCCCCTCACCCCCAACAGTGATGTGCCCATCTCTCTCCACTAAATGCTAATAATTCTATTAGGAACAACAAAACGCCCACTTAGAGGTCACATTTGTTTCACTCAACTTGCCATGTCATCTGCATACCAACTGAGGGGCTGCCTACCTTGGCTTGGACTACTGCTATCTGATGTGACCTTTCTGCTTTAAAATAATCGACGAATCACAATAGACTTCCACGTGCTGTGACCTTTTTCAATTAATAACATGGTTTTATAACAACTCTACTTTGCCTCTGTCTCTCAATGCAGATCACTTCAAAAACAGAACTGATCGCTGTAATACCCACAATTTGACATCTATCGTATCATTATGCATAAATACTTGATAAAAATGAGCCACAAGGCATCAACTTGGTGCTACGTTTGTGTGCAGCCAGTGGAATAAGACAACAGCATAATTAAATTTAGCCAGTGAATCCATGAGCTTATGTGACATCTCATATATGGCCTTGATAATCTTCTGCCCTGAGCCATGATTACGTTAGTAGCTAGCTATTTATTTTCCAAACAGTTTAATGCACTAATAATGTGCGCCCAGAATACGCAACAAGGTCATCGCAAGGCACACGAAGTCTAAGGGACCTAATGTTCCTGAATCTGTCCAGGAACTATCATTTGTCTGCCTTATAAGTCAGTGAGCTGCAAGATGCAACGTGGGTAAGACTTAAGAGTCAGAGTCATTACTGCAGTGCGTTCAG
>OMNW01008722.1:0-12981 GCA_900303245.1 Selene dorsalis
CAGGTTGCTTAAATGTGTGCATGTGCATCTTTGTGTGTGTGTGTGTATAAGTGTGTTTGGGCCAGAAGCTGCAGCAGCCCCAGTTTCCCTCACTTCAGATTTGTGGGTGTCTAATTAATATGGATGGAGCATTAAGCCTTTTGGACTCTGGTGCCTCTCATTTCATGACTATTAATGATTTTAATGAACTGGGCTAATAAGGCCGTTTTTCTCCACTGAGCTCTGGAAGGGCTGTCCGACACACGCCAGGGTCAGAAGGACGGGCTCCCCCGGCCTCCACATGGGAAATTAAAACAGCACTCACAAACCCATTAACACTACATTGTGCGTGCGCTCATCAGACGCCAAAACATGAGAGATGGCGCTGTGTGGAACTCCTGTTTATCAGGGAGGAAGACAACGCCGGCCAGCCATTAGAGGAGGCAAGTGTGTGAGTGGAAATAAACAATGAGAGAACAAGAGCAGCATCACCTGTTAAAGCAGGAGCTCCTCCTCATTCAGTACAGTGAATGTCTGTTATGTAAATATCCTGGACTGGCTGATTCGGTGTTTTCCTGCACTACCAGAGCACTGCTGGAAAACGCTGCCGAGTTGAAAAGTAAAGACATAAAAAAGTGTTTTCTGTTCTCTCAGACTTTGCCACTGAAGGACGTTATAATTACTTTTTAAACTTTTCTTCCTGTCTGTTGTAGTGAATCCCCTGAAAAATGCTGTTGGCATGGACACGTATTTCATGTGGTATGTTAAGCGTTTTGCTAGATAAAACTGAATCCATGCAGTTGGAATAGGCTTTTGAGCCACACTAGCACCGTGGTTCTTGCTATAGCAATTACTTTACCTTGGTTCAGACTAAAATATCTCAACTATTTGATCGATTGTCATTAATAGATATTCGTCACTTCCAGACAGTGAACCCAACCGACTGAGGTGATCTACAGACTTATGTTCGTTACTGTGAAAACTATAGTCTTGACAGCTGCCACGGATCAGCTGATAAACATGACCATGAAACCTACCCCTCTTCATTACTTACAATCTTTCTGAAATAGTATGTTTACATATGCAATTGAAGGAATATTCAGTCCAATACATTCTGATTTGCATAAATGTACATGGATTCAAGGGCATGAAGGGAGGAAATAATCTCTTTTAACACTCCTGTAAATCAGTCAATAGTGGCTTAAAAACAGACTCAAAAGAAATCAATTTTTACCAGGTTTTAGGAATAAAACGTCAAAGTTTGGCTAGAATGAAGTAAAGACCTATTGGATATATCCATTCCATTAATCCGAAAGACTAACAAATATCAAGACTGACCAGGGCATCCGTCTGCCATGTTCCTCCTCCGCTTCCTACTGTTTATATCATGGCATCAAGTCAAATATTTTGTGCCATGTCTTATTGATAACATTATTCCTGCAAGACTAACAGGAAGCATGACACCTTCAGCTGTACTTTCCATTTGGTGCAAGTTAGCTAATGTAAGATTGCTCACATGCTTTTTGCACATGTTAAGCATCATGTTTGCTGAACATTGGCATGTTAGTATTGTCATTCTGAGCATGTAGCCCAGAACACTGCTGTGTAAGAAGACCCTCGCCACAGCTTCACATGGGAGAGGAAAATAGAAGCTTTGTGTAAACTCATTTGATAATCTCCTGAACAATTGAATGATCTCATTTCAGCGCCGTGTGTTTTGTAAATCTGTTTTATTTTCTTTGTGCATCAGTTATGAATGTACGGTGTTCTTAACAATGCAGAACATGATGTACATTTAATCTCTCTGTGCATATTTAACCTTGTGCTGCTGCATCTTTTAAATGAATCTGAGAGCTTTTGGTTAAGATTTGTGCTGATTTGAAAGTGTTGGGGAAATTTTAGACCAAGTGGGATGGTTTTAGATTTATTTTTTTTTAAATAAAAAAAGTCATTCTGCGAACTTGTTCAATTAACAAGTACAATTGTTGATAAACCTTTTCTACTGAGGTGTGTGTCTGAGAGGGCTCAAGTGAAACACTACTTCAGATTATCAATAAAAGCTACTATAACTCCAGAGAGAATCAAATTCTGATCTGTTTAATGAGTGACACACCACTTTACATGAGCAGGGAAAAGCAACCTTGATGCATGAGTATTTTCATTTCTTTTTCTGTCGAGGCTTCAGTCAGTGAATCTACTCTGGAGAGCTTTTGTCCTGTCCTGTGGGAATGAATGTGTCTCATCTCATTTTAGTTCATTGAATCAATGCAGAAACAGTGAAACACAATAAAGTAGCTGTGCTGCAGAGGCAGCTCTGGATGAAATATATAATATATATAAAAAAGCATGTTGTGCGACTGAAGAGTGTGTTCTTTTCACAGCGAATAACAAGGTGAATTCTTTAGGATTTTTTTCCTCTTTCATGTGTGTAATCATGATGTGAGAAACTCACTTTCATGTCCCACTTCAAGGTCTGGGTTAAAAAGGGAAACTACTGAGGCCTAGTTCTCGTGCATGAAAGCTTGTGACCTCTGCTGCCATTTCACACAGCACACTAATCCTGAACACCCCCATCCCTCTACTGTGTCTCGGAAAATACTGTCCGTGAGACTGATAGACAGGCGCTGGTCATTGCTTAACCACAGCAACAAACAAAGCTGTAGGACTCAAGCCTTCCAATCACAGCTCGGCCTAAACTGAGCGAGGAGCACACTCATCCTTGACTTCATCCCTCTCCATCTTCCCTCTCCTCATTCTCCTCGCCGGCTGGGTCACATCATGGCAGAGTTGCCGGCCTTGTGTGGGGAAATTTACTGCCCGATGTAACCATCTGTTATGTAGCATGACGCTCGAGTTCCTTCACCTTCTTGAGTGCACTGCTTTGTATTGTAAATGCGCTATTAGCATTCATGAAGGTATTTACATGCATTCACAAGCCATGCTGCTGGTATTTATATCGCAGGCTGCACACAGGAAAAGTCGCAGCAATCTTCTAAGTTATGATGGCTCTCCTTAAAGGGACAACTCGTCCCAAAAAGATAAGCTCTCTGATCTTTAAGTGATTCCTTTCCTACCTGTGTAATAAGTGGATAAATGAAAGCACTGTCACATCAAGTTCCCATAAAATGTAAATCCTTTCTTTAAAGTGAGACAGTATTTTGCAGAACAACAATTATTGGATATTGGATCTGAACGGTCATCACTCACATGGTAACTTAAGTTAACCACATTTACAGCAGGAATATGTAGTCAGTAGACAAAGGGTATGTTTTATTGCCCATAAATTCAAAGGGGTTATTTTCACATCAGTGGTGGTGACTCTTGCTTGGACAAGAAATTTACTACAGACTCTCTGAGCAGTGCTAAATCTTCTCCAAACTGGTATAGTAGATAACACTGTACACCACATAACCCCATCTCAAATAACCCGAGCCATCATTTTGAGTATCAATATTCAATTTTCACTATGAAGCATCATCAAGGAAAAAAAAAAATCTTTCAGTCCAGTTTTGGGGAGCTTGGGAATCACAGATAATGTATAAATAAAAAATTGGCAAGCTGGTAGCTCGTAACCAGTTTGAGCCATCTTGAGTGGGTAGCTGGCAGCTTGTGGCTGCTTGCCAGCAAAGCTTCATGAGATTTTGAACATGTCACAAGGCCCTCAAAAGCATTATTTTTATTCACACTTCTGTCACATAAAAGTGCATCAAAATTACAAAAAAAAATCAACATTGTCTGTGTGTGAGGACAGACAATCACCTGCTGCTGGAAGTTCATCTCTAAACTCTCACATGTGTTTTTTACTATCTTACCAACATCATCATTAACAATGGCTTTGATCTACTCAAGTGAATTAACTCTGTTATTTATACTTTGCTACTGTAACATGTCCACACCAACCTGCACACCTGCTTCCAGGTGCCTAATCAGCTACACTGTGTGTACACCTGCCCCCTAGTCACTGCTTTGTTCATCCGAGCATCTTTTGTGCCAACTCAGCTTCTCCTCTTACCCTGAATCCCTTTTTGGACTTTCAACCACATGCTGTGACATTTAATTTTTGGACTAAATTATATTTGCTTTGATCTTCTGTTATGTCTGCATACTTTTGATCCACGTGTTCTTTACTTTTTGATTTAGAAATTTAGAATTCAGAAAGAAAAAAGGGGGCCAACAGCCATTTCAGGTTCGTGTGGAGTTCTTGTAATCACTGTACATCATCTTGTTGTTTTTGTTTCTTCTTCCTCTGTGGTTAAACGGACACTGGAAAAACAGACAGATCCACAACCACATGTTTACAGTGATGAACTAGTAGTAGTCAACGGACAATTTCTTTTTCTTGGGGTTGGGGTTATTCTGGTTTGGTTTCACTGATGCTTTACATGTGGGGGTGATATATGGGTGTTCAGAGTTATTGATGACTTGATTTCATCATTTAGTCATGACCAGTTTAATACAGTGCTGTAGTCTGGGCAATTTCTACCCTTGAATGTCCCTCCCTCCAGCATCATTTCCCAGTTCCTCCTGAGGCGCTTCCAGGTCAGATGAGATATATAATCTCCTACCAGCTGGATGTGCCCTCAAGGCCTCCAATGGAAGGTACCCAGGAGGAATCCTGATCAGGTGCTCAAGCCACCTGAACAGGCTTGTATCGACACAAAGAAGCAGCCCCTCTGAGCTGCCTCCAACCTCCTTGCCCTATCTCTACGGCCAAGCCCGGCGAAACTGATTTCAGTTGCTTGTAACCTAAACCTAAGTCTCTCAGTCGCCACCCAAAACCCATGACCATTGGTGAGGGTCAGAGCATAAATCTGTTCAGCCTCCACCCTCCTGCAGTCAGGCCTGGGGGGAGAGCTCATTGCTGAGCTTCAGGTGACCGGGCACAGCCTGAAAAAGTCACATGGAGCCACCATACAGAGTAATGGCAGGAATGAGTTTGGGCCAGATGGTCATTGTTGCACAATTCTGCATTTCTTTACACAATAGATTTTGTTTATAGGATGTTTGTGTCAGATTTACAATATCAATGTTTGATCAACTGATTAATAATTATAGTGTCTGTTAATCATGGACCCAGCATAGCCTTGATTTGGCCCTAATGCCTGAATCTGTCAGTGTGTGGTATCTTTGAACCTCACATTGGCTGCAGCTGACTGTTAGAGTCTGTAATTTGAATATTAACAACTGTAATGTCCAGGTCTCAGGTATTCAAGATTTGATTCCTTCACACAGGATTTAAATGTCTTCCAGTTTGATCCCAGGTTTCGGGGGACCAGGGTCAAACGTTTGACAATTAGCGTCAAAAAGCTCTACACACTTCACAATATTAGAACCACGTGACACTGCTGAACTCTCCTCTATGTACATCACAGAAAATGAATGAGCATAATAATAGTCGTGAAACATTATGGGGAGATAAATGACTTTGGCCTGCTGGCATTTAGCTGGATGCTCCTCTGTATGCTGCAGACGTGCCTCTCCATTCCTCAAGGCCTTCGCTGGCTAATATTCTGCTCACTTCTTGATGGGCGAGGGAGCACAGCTAATATGGCCATGGTAGCTTTTTTACAGCCACATCTATTACAGCCGCTAACTATCTCATTTGTCCTCCTGACCAAACAACAATGGCGGTTGGCTGAGGTTTTTGCAGGGCCTGGCTCTGGCTGTAGCAGATGGCATTGGAGTACGTGGAAGACCAGCGATGTTTACACTTCCCCCTCCACTGCATAAGTATTTCATTTGGTCATTACTGGGTCCCTCTCCAACATAGTCATTATTTTCCGTCACCATTAAAGCCTTATTGCCTCTTTTTTAATTAAGCAAGTTTCTTAATTAGATGTGCAGCATTCAGGCCTACAAACGGCCTGTCGAGGTAATGAAGTAAAGGCCCGGGTTTATGGAGGGAGAGTGGATAAAGAGAGACAAAGAGAAAGAGAGAGAGAGAGAGAGAGCAAGAGAGAGAGAGAAAGTAGGGGCATCTGCTCTAGAGTGATGGTGTTTGGTTGCTTATTGTGTTGCTCTGTGATGAATGCGTTAGCAAGGGGAATAGAGCTGGTTGAAAAAAAAAGAAGAAAAAAAAAGCTTCGCCATGAGGCAAATAGTTTCTTCATATTATTCACCATTGACATCCTATTTTAGTGCAGCTTGATCTAGTTAGTGCTGCTGCAGTCAGACGTTTGGCTGCCAAACATTAGGCTCATCTCTGCGAGACATCACACACTGAGGACGTGCCCTGAACGGCAACAACCCACCGTCACAAATGGAAGGACAGAACCTATCTGTTTCTGCAAGATGTTTTGTGCGCTTGCATCTTTTAGCAGGGTAATTCACGGTGCGTGCGTCAATACATCATAGGCCTCTCTAAATTGAGCTTTGAAACACAAAGGGAAGGGCAAACAAGATGGACACAGAAATCAATCTCCTGCCTGATAACACACAGTGAACGCACACGCCGCCGCTTTGAGAATTGACAAGGAGTCGGCATACGGCAGTATCTGTCCATCTGCCTGTGATGTCCTGCGAAAACAATCGTCTCTGACACGCCGTACACAATTCTCGAGGCAGACTAAGATAAGGCTATTTAGTCCCGACCGAGCTTGAAGAATACCATACATGCATTGCCTCGCAGAAATTGAAAGAAGAAAAGACAATCAGTGCGGACGTTTGAGAGAAAATATGTCACACTGAAAACCCATCAGAGCGAATAAAAAGTTCACCTGTTCCCAGCGTGTTTCTCTCTGCAGCTGAGGTTCGCTTCATGTATTGTAAGCTTTTAAAAGTTTGATTAAACAGGGGCAGTGTGAGGTTTGTGGTAGGAGTGAGGAGGGATAGCATGGTGGGAGTGCAGCAACCATGTTTCTGCTGCTGCTGCTGCTGCTGGTGCTGCTGCTGCTGCTGCGGCTGTGTGGACTTCATCTCAGCCCTGCCTCTGAGCTACTATTGATCTGAAGCACATTAGTTCTGCACTAGGGGACTAAACAAGGCCTACAGAGCTGTGCCACAATCACGCAGCAGGCTAAAGATAGGCTTTTGCCTGGAGACCTCTGCAGAAAAGACTGGAGCTCAGGCACAAACACAGGCAATTCTGCTCACTGGGAAATTTAGGTTTTAAAACCCCATAGGTACTTTCAATATTCATGTTGACTGTGATCATACGTTACACAAGATACACAACAAAGAGCTGGGGACTTAATTACTACTTAACTACATGTGTGTGAGGGCAGCAAACATGAACCTTAGTCAAACTTAATCAACTTCAAACCACATGTTTGACTCAACTAAACTCAACAATTGTTACTTTCAGTTAATTTCCTTTTGATGAACACACAGTATTCAGAAAAATGTCAAAGTATGTTGTGACACATTTGTTCAGTGCCTTTGACTTCTGAAGCTAAAAGCATTGATCTGCAAGTGCCCGTGGATTATATGTATCTGCCAGGTTCACCACTTCTCAGTGTCCCTTGAAAAACTTCACTTGTCATCTGAGCTGCTTCCAGGGTGTTTGTGTATTTTATTGTGTTGTGTATATTTACAGTACGTTCTCTGAATTTGTTGATTTTGTGTTTTCTTTGATATTCAGTGGGTTCAGCTCTCAGGGCACAATTACAAATAAATACAAGAAATTTTCCAAAGCGAAATAAAAGGGAGAAAAGCAGAAAATTCTCACAAATTAATATTTTCAATTTGTTATAAAACTAACCATGAAACTGAAGATTGTGACAATCCTTAGTTGCTTTGCTGATCTGTTTCTGGTTGAACCTATGCCACTGTCTTATCCTCTCAAAGAGAAGCTTTCAGTCCTGGTTATTGTAGAGGAACAGAGTACACACATGGAGGATGTTTAGGTGGGTGTGTGGGTCAACAAAACACTCACTTGCAGGAGCTGGTAATATCTTGGTTGCTGTGACCATGAGAACAGGTGAGTGGATGATATACTGTATGTGCTGTTAAAATGGCTAAAGGTGTGTGTTCACTGCTCTTATGTCTGTTGGTGTAAAGCTGTGTGTTAGTGAGTTCCAAAATGTCCACAGCAAAGTAAGTGAATGAACTGCAGTCATGTTATTATGTAGACTGAGTTTGCCTGATGAAGCTGTTGTAGATGGAAACACTACATGAATATATTCAGTGTTGCAACAGCCTCTCTGTTTCCCACTGCAGGTGGAGGTGATAACTCTGCCCATACCTGCCATGGAAAAAAACACTACAGCAGTAGTTTTACTTTATACACTGTATACTGCGTGGTATATATCCATGCTGCTGTGGCTTGTTTACATGTCACTGTCCCTGTACTAATGGATGTGTGAATGTCACAGGTTATGTTGTGAGCTGTTTACATGCACAGACTTTCCAGGCTGGATGCTTGAACTCAGCCTCAGATTTTGAGAGTGCGGATGCCTTCCAGAGCCAGATTCCCTGAGCGTCCCTGGAGAGAGACCTGACAGAGAAAAGCCATAAGACAAGCTTCAAAGGACACACAGAGATTGCCTGCCTCTCCTCTACCACACCATCCCCCCCACCTCCTCATCTCTACCCCCTCTCTCCTGTTCGGCTTCATTCATATATCAGATGGAGGAGATGGAGGCACGCTCCCAGGAAGAAGGGAATGGGTACATTTGCAAGCCATTCCCTTGAGGGGATGTAAGATTGCATCCATTTGGATGGACTGTCAGTGGCCAGGGGGGCTCTTATCCCCAGACAGCCCCAGCACCATGCCCGCATCCCCCTGATTCTCCTCACCAGCTCCTGCCCTGGGCCTCCAGCCTCACTGTGTGCCATCTGTGCCCAGCACAGACCCAGGCTGTAGTGCTCACTCTCCGGTAATCTCCCCCGCTGGAGCCTCTTTGATCAGAGTCAATACACCAGGCGTGGCCACGGATAGGCCTGCTGCACTGAATAGCCAGGAGAACCAGCGATGTGGTGAGAAGAAGCTGAGTTCACATGGATCTGTACTATTCAGCTGCACATTATGAGTGAGATAGATCTTTTTATGTGCAAGTCACTGCATAAAAAACATAATGTAAATGCTTCCTCCTCGTCCTTTCTCTTTCTAAAAGAGCTTCATTTCTGCACGTGCAAGCCAAACTAATGTGTTCTCCTGGCACAAAAGAGGCTGTTACAAGCTGTGAGTTTATCTTTCAGTCTCTGACCCAACACACTTTATGAGTTTTCTGACATCATTTTGTTGCTACAAGGCTTACAAGGCTCAGAGTGGAGGATATGAGGAGGAGATATCTCTTCCAAAAATAACAACACTGAAGATGATTGCTGGTCAATTGACTGTTTGTTCAGACAGTTACTGTTGTCAGACATGTCAAGCGTTCCAGATTTATTTACGGATTTATTACTCGAAATTTGCAGTTGTTTTTCAAACCAACAGGTTTGTCACACAGCAGTACATGAAAGCAGGACTCTCATTTCTAGACCAGAGCCCTGGATTTTCTTGTCTGAAATGACGACTGTCACCAGCAGATTTTATCAGCTGTAAGTAGCATGTGGAGTTTCAATAGCTGATTTGTTTTACAAGGAACCTGTTAAATGGTCTTAAATAAATTGTTACAATGAGGGAAACAGCATCTGTGATTCACAAAGCAAAGGTCATTAATAGTAAAATGGACAAAAGATGACAAAGGAAAACAAAGGTGGGGGCTGGAAGCAACACAAGTGATTCTGGCTGCAATCTGCGGCAGAGAGAGTGGGTGGAGTTTGGTACAGGTTTTTAAAGGTCATCCAGCAGGTGCTAGAGATCAGAGGTTGGCATGTCAAACCGATTCCACAAAGGGCCGTGTGGCTGCAGGTTTGTGTTCCAACCAACCAAGAACACACAGTTTGACCAATCAACTGTCTGAAGACTGAGATCAGTTGATTAACTGAGTCAAGTCTGGTGTGCTGCTGCTTGGTTGAAACAAAAACCTGCAGCCACACCGGCCCTTTGAGGAATCAGTCTGACATCCCTGTTACACACTGAAGCTCTGGACATGACAGCAGCTCTGATTAGCAGGTTGCACTAAACTAATCTCTCAGTCATAAAGAATTACTGAAAAATGCAACAGGCTTCAAGTGTTATGCATATTGTTTCATGTTGTCCATCCATATGTCCATTTCAGGAACACAACAGAACTTCTTCACATTTTGCACCAACATTCTCTAGAATTCAATGATGAACTGACTGGATTGTGGGGGGTCAAAGGTCACAAGTGTGTTGACAGCACAAAACAGAGTTTTGCCCTAAAAGTATTTTCCCAGATTGAGGCATCTGTTATATTTCATCTATATGCAGCCGTACAGTATCACAACAGCTCAGTCTGAGAGGCAGAGAAGTTCTTACACTGGCATCTCCCTTTCATCAGCTTCAGCCCCTGCTTGGTGCCATCAGTGTTTGCCATGTTGTTGGAGATGATTGTAGAACTGGAGAGGATTTGGTGAGAGGAGAGGCGGCAGCGCAGATGCCAAAATACTGTATGTGCTCTTCTGTCTCACAGCCTTTTCATGCATCTCACATTTTCCCTCCAAGGAGCCACACGCAGGGAAAGGAGATCCAGGCTCGTGTTTGTTTTACATTCTCCCACTCAAAGGGAAATATTCATTAGGCCTTCCTTGGAAGCACTGAGGATGAACGGGACGAGGAGGTGGGAGAGACAGGCAGGCGGAGGGACAGACAGGAGGAGAGGAAAACAGGTTAGTGTGTCTTCATGTGTGACTGTTTGTTTGTCATTCCTCACTTTACCAAACATGATGAGAGAACATCAATATGCAGGCAAATAACAGCCATAATATAAAGCAGCAGGCAACATTAGGGCACGGTGATAGTGTATCTGGGCTGGGAGGGTACATTAGTTTGTAAGTAATGCACGCCCTGAGCACTGGCAAGCTTTCCAGTGATGTAATATAAGAACCGCTTGAGAGTTATAATCACTGTGTGGACCAAGAGAGGGGAAATGCATCACCATCACCATCGCTGGATGCCTCCAATTTATGATCGCTCATTCTGACAAATGGAGAATAATTTATAAGTCTCCCTGGTATTGTGCATTCAGAGGCGTCCATGTGACATATTGTGCCTTAAAATGGATGAAGTGGAAGCAGATTATTTGCCAATAAAATCAAACCATTGTGGCTGTTGAAGTAATGGCTCAGTGGACAAAAGTGGTTCAGGTGCGATTCCCACCTTAACACATGTTTGTTTTTCACGTGACAACCACCTTGAGTAAGACTCTGATCCCCAAGCTGCTACTGAAGGTTGGGCACCTTATACGGTCGCCTGTGTGTTTGTCAAGATAGTTGAAAGTTGAGTATTTTTCAGCTGTTCAGACCTATAGTGACTTGAGGATCGTTCCTGTTCATAATGAACTGCAGCTTGAGATGGTTTGGACAGCCAGCACGGGCAGTGAAATCTTCAGAGGTACGTAATTAATCCTGGTTCATTTGAGATTGACAGTGATTTGGAACTCAACATGTTCTAACCACAAATGTCTGCATGTACGGTAACAAGGGGCAAATCAGACTTGCAGAGAGCTTCGATCAGAGCTGGTGTAAAGCTGAACACTGAGTAGTTTGGTTGAAACTTCAAGTGACAGCTCAAATATTTAAAGCTGTTTGGAATAGTCACATTTGAAGGTCAAAGCAAAAGTCATCAATCATGCATCATAGAGAACAAACAGGAATGATGACACACTCTACGGTTTCTCCTTGACGGCATTCACAACGTTGAACAGATAAACAAAGTAACAACTGAACAGATAAGTGACAAAAGCAGCTGTGTGAAGTATGAAGAAAAGAAGCTGAGAGAAAAGTTAAAAACACACAAAGCGTAAAGTTTAGTTCTTGAATGGTCCCTTTTGGGAAGTTACAAAATATTATATACCTTTGGCAAACACTTCTGTCCAAAAGTTGTTTGTAATATGAGTTTAAATCAAGACCTATGCAGGAATTTGCAACATGTAAGAAAATTATAACTCGGAGGTGGGGTTTTGCATGTTCCCAGTCACCTGCGTCATCACAAAAGACTCCTGTAGTCCGAATTTTAACCCTTACACTCAGTGGATTTTCAGTAACCAAGATGGCCTCATCAATAGTCAGTAAAAGCTGTACATGACACTGTTTATCAGCCACTTCGTCTTTAATTAAAATTAGCCGCAAACACAGTACTGTGCAACTTCTACAGAAATGTTGTCATGTTGCAGTCATGCACAAACTATCGTGTGGCCTGTCTGTTTTTGGCTGGTATTTGCTAACTATGCTAACAACAACAATAGCTAACAAAAGGGTTTCTTATCCAACTTGTTATCAAATTGTAACTGGAACATGGTCAACTCGGACATAACCTCATTCCCAGCTCCAAATTCCAACTTCTGAGATGAAAAGTTGGTGTTGAAAAGGGAGGATTTCTGCCTGAGGTGGAAGATCTCGTTGTTGACTCCTAGGAGCTTCTTCCACCCATTGGGGGCCAGAACACAACCGACCAACTGGGTTGAGTTTTGGCTTGGGGGTGTGAAGGAGCAGTTCCCTTCATCGTCTGCACCAGAGCTTTGAAATGGAAGCAAGTGGCAGCAGGAAGCCAGTGTGGTGGACTCCTCACCCCTCTCATTCAGTCCAGCCAACACTGGGAAACATGAGAAATGAAGAGATGCTGTCTGACCATTGAATAAGCAAAGAGTTTTAAGTATTAAGTGTTTTTCTACTTACATTATTGATCTTTGATTATCTTGATGTCTACTATGTTGTGTTCATGTATTATTGGAAAAAGAATCCAGAATCTTCCACTCCAGCATGAAAAACCAGTGGCTTTCACTGTGAGTGGAGGTGCAGCATTAGAGGAGGACTGTGCTCCACTGACGGCTCCTGAGTGTTTTCTATCTGTATTTAGTTCTGTGACTCCCTGACCTGCAGTAAAATAAAGATTGTTTTCTTGCCTTCCACTGCTTTCTGTCGCATTATGGGATTTCTTCAATATCCTTGTAACCCTGAATAGGAACGAGCAGGTAAATAAAATGAATCAATCATGCC
>OMNW01008722.1:30829-53454 GCA_900303245.1 Selene dorsalis
GAATTATTAATATGGATACTTACCTGTTCTCAGGTGAAATGGGGATCTTCCCTCCTGCTTGGTCGAGCCCAGGTGGATTCCTGTCTTTGGCTCCCGGTTGGCAGGGGGAAGCAGCTCATTGTGTGGTGTCAGAGAGAGAGTATGTGTGTGCAGGAGAGTGCACATTGTGTTATTTTATGTTAATGCTGGGTTTTGTTATTTTCAGTTAAGACGTGTTAACTGTTGTTTTCTTTGATACTTTTTGTAGATAGTTTCTTTTTGGTTAATGTATATTTTGGGTTACACTCTCTTTGTGAGAATAAATTCACTATTTTTGATACTGGGACCTTGCATTCTGAGTCTGCCTCTTAACAACCCCTTTACTCAGGCAAGAACTACCACACTGTGTCAGTCATTAAAGAAAACACATGAAGAGATCAGACCATGTGATTAAACCACAGAATGTGGACACAGCACCTGTCATTCAAAGTGATTCACCCTCTTCTATGCAAAACATTGAGTCTTACTAGAATTACAATGACTGAGTTGTATAAATTCATCCTTGTACACTTGTCATGAAGGAGAAAATTAGGCATAGACACCAAAACCTTTGTGACAGACTGTAAACAGCATTTTAACATAGGAGTCTATGAGGATTGACTCCCTTTTGGAGCCAGACGCTACCATGAATGTGTAATCCTAATCACAGTGTCCTGGGCTTGAGTGCAGTGGGCGGCCCTCTGTGCAATATCATCCTCTCTCTCTCGCTGACTTTTCTGTCTCTCTCCAGTGTAATTAATGCAAAAGAGAATCTAAAAGCATTAAATAACAGGTGCGTCCCAGCAGGTTCTTCACTCTTTACTATCCCTGGAAACACTTCTGTTGTGTGTGTTGTAGGGAAGTAGTTTACTTGCATGTGCTTGATTTTTTTTCACTGTGGAGAATTTTTCAATTTCATGAAAATATTATATTTATGTCTTATGCATATGTTTACGGTGCTCTTAGTGCCACCGTACATTTGGGTTAAACCCGATATTTGACCAGGACTTAATCAAGGGTGTACTAGTCTTTAAAAGGTAAACAGTGTGGCGGCATACAATACATATGAAATTTAGAGGTAAAGCTAATGAAAAACAAAAATGTATTTTGCAGAGCATATGTAAGTGAGTGCCACCAAACTAATACAATAAAGTTCTGTCTTTTTATGTTTAGTGGACGTGCGGTTTTCAATCCTAAAAACACTAAAATAACTAACATTACAAAACCACAGCCATGTTCTGTAAAGATGGAAACCAGAAACTACCACCTTATGACACATTCATGATCTACACCAGCTAATCACCTGTTTTGCCACAGGTCAAAGGTCAAAGGGATCCTAGTGGAGCTCACTTCAATAGTCGGCTCTGTACAATATGCTGATGTCTCCTGGTGATGTCACCTGACCCTCTGACCCGCTCAGTGTTTTAGAGCTCTAATTAGCCGTTGACCTCGTCTCCTCCCACATCACCCCTTACACCCAGCATGACCCTGCTGACCTCTGTGACGAGGTCACATGCCCGTTGACATGGGCAGTCATCGCTCTTGTCTTCTGTATTTGCTTCAGGAAGACAGCAGGACGATAGATCCTCTTGAAAGCTGATTACAATTTAAGAATTTAACATCACAGATTGTTGATAAGAGTTTTATGCTCAATATATAAGGAAGATGTTGTTTAATAAAAATTAAAATTTAAAACCCATTTGAACAGCTATTTTTGTCAGAAATACAACAGAGGATCAATTGTTGTATCTATTTCCAACGCAGCAAAGTCAATAAATCTGCCTTTTTCCATCCATGTCATATTCTGAGCAGACATAAGATGACTTATTCGATTTGCAGATGGTCAGTTTAACTGGTAATTGGTCACCCACTTGATTGATTTTATTTTCCTCACTGCTCTTTAGTATATATGTTTGTTTCAGTCTAAGGCAGTATCTTTTTCAAAGGAAGTTACTCCTGAAACAAGTCCAAAAAGGGTTTTATTGTCTGGAAATCTTAACTATATTTTGATAATGCTTCTTATCTGCATTAAGTATTTCAAAGATTTTCCCATGAACTTGTGTAAAATTACCAATATTAACATATTGAATTTAGAAACTGTATCCGATATTATTGTGTGCCTCAGTTAAAAGTGCTCCAGTAGTTTAACCAGCATGAGAGACAAAAACATACATTTTAAGATCTTTCTCTGTTTTTTTCATGCCGTTACCTGACACCTTTAGAACTTTTTTAACATACTCTTTGTGAAAATTGAGAAAAACTTCACTTCAAATCACTCAACTCTCAGGGAGACACAGAAACTTCTGGTCGTGTCCTTGACTCCTGCAGGTTAATTGACTTTCTGATTTACCAGATATCTCAGTTCACTTGTGTTCTGAGGTTGCTACATCTTTAAACAATAAAAATCTCAAAACAGCACAGCTGAACGAAATATGAAAAATAACATTTCTAGAAGCCAAATGCCAGCACGTCGCCAGTTATCACTGTCGACTGGTGAACATTTGTTTTGTCATAGACTGGGCACAGGAAGCCCCCCCTCCCACAACACCCCTGCAAAACATAACTTGACAAAGCCGAGTCTGTTTCTCCTTCATACTCCATCAGACAGAAAGATGAGACATACTGACAGTGGGTTGTGTGTGTATGTAAGATGATAGCCGGGTATTCAGTGAGAGGAGATGGGCAGATGAGTTGTCCGTCTTCACCCTGACATTACGAACTGAGACCCCAGCAGAGAGGAAACGTTGGATTAGACTAACTCTGTCTCCTGAAATATAGGTTCTTTGTCTCGCTGTCAGGAGGTTTAGGGTGTGGATGTGGTGGACGCAGGGCGACGATATCAACCTTAAAACTGTGGATGATTTAAACTCACAATGCCTTAACATCATATAAAGTATCAAAACAGTTGACACACAAGTTACCTTTATCTGAAGATATTAATTTAACACCTCAGAACTCAGTTTCAACAAAAAGCATGAATCTGATGTGACAGTTTATCAGCTCTTGTCTCTGGTTGTGCTTTTAAATGCAGAGTGTGATTATATTTCAAATGAAAAGGTGACTATGTAGCATCCCTAATTAATTATCTTTACTAACCTCAGCTCCTCTATCACCGTCCTTCTCTCTCAAACAGGCAGTGTAATAGACTCCTCGGAAAATGATCATACAGTCTATCCCCTGTGTTTCAGGCAATAAAAGCTGCAGCTTCTCAAGAAAGACTGAGAAAAGTTATTTATTTATTCCCCAAATGCATGTTGGACAAGTGAAAGGGTTGGGCCAAAACTGACAGTTTTAAAAGGGAGTTCATTTAGGGTCTTTAGGGTATCTGGACACTTGATCATGATTTTAACAGTAATGCTGGACATGTCCAACCTAATACTAACCCTAGCACATTGGAGGGATTATAGACTACTGTATCCTGTGAACACCTTCAATTCCCCGGAGGAGAACTGGCTCAGGAGGAGGACACCTGGGCCTATCCTTATGTTACCTTCCACGATTATCAGACTTTTGTCAAAATCATGACTGGTAAAATCTCTGACAACATTTCAGAAATGTAAGAAATTTGGGTAACATAGACAGGAGAGAAGGGACTAGGGACTTGAGAGACCCAAAAAAAACAAAACAAGGAAGTTGGTGAGTCAAGGTGAACTTTTCAAATGAGTATGCTTTCAGTTTTAAGTGTTGACAGACTTGGAGAGGACAATGTCAGCGTTGCTGGAATATTCCCTCCAGAGAGCATTGTTTTTAAGAAGACTCATTTTCTATTCTGCAAGTGGCTAGGGTCAAGGCGTGCAGTAAAAGATATTAATTTAAAACTTCCCTGCATAAGTGGGTGTTTGATTCAGGGTGCTCAAGCAGCAGTGAATGTGAACACACACACTGTGCTGCACACTGCTCCCCACCTTGGATTTCCCCTGGGACCTAAAGCCCTAATAGAGCGGCAAAGTTTGGGAATCATGTGTACTGTGTGTGTGAGCGAGCATGTGTGTGTGTGCGCAGAGGTGAGGGGGTTGCTGAGTTACACTGTCAGGGTCACCTCTGCAGCCTCTTGTGAACACTCCTCACAATGCGCCACCTTGAGGTAACACAATGACTCCATTGTTCATCCAGACAATGCCATCTGAAAGACAGGGTTAAAGGGGCGGAGGGGAGAGGAGGGGTAACAGAGCGAAGGAGACAGTGGGGGGCTCAGCACCTGGTAACAGTGTATGGACTGGAGCTGGAAGTGGCGGGGGTGGACACAGTCCATCGGGCAGCAATGGTGGTGTTCAGGGCTCCAGGCGAACATGCACCACTGATGTTGGGCAGGACCACTGACCTGAAGCAGACTTTCCCAGAGCTGTGGTCTAGGAGGCAGCGGGGGCTCAGACAGGGTGTAGTTAGATCCACAGTAGCTAGGTTTAGAGAAATCAGTAACACAAATGCACACATGTTCCCTTCAGTCCTCAATGAAGTTGATGTTTGGGAGTCCGGATCTCAGAGTTACCCGGACTACAGAGCAGACACAAAAAGACAGGAGACAGGGAGGAATGGGGGATGATGCTGAGCCATGGTCAGAAGCATCACAAAATCCACCACCCTCCCTTTATAGGAAATAGAAAACTACAGGAAACATTGCAATTTCCAACACTTTTGTATGTGTTTTCCTGCTACACTCTTGAATGTAGCTAGAAAAAATCCCACTGTAAACATACAGTTGCTGTTTTCCTCTTGAAAAAAAACAACATTCAAAGTTGGTGGTGTTAGCCCACAGAACATCTGAGGTGGAGTGCAATTTTAAACAAAGGATCCAAAAGCTGTTTTAGGGGCTTATCTCCCAGCTCAGGCAGTGGTTTGACAGGAGGATAGGTGAGTGAGTTTTTTGGGGCTCTCAGCTCTTTGTTCTGGTTTGCAGTGAAAGGGCTCTGCAGAGTGATGTGCATGGTTATATAACTTCTGAGTGTGGTTAATGGACATTAACCACACAAGTGATTTACAGGTGAAGCAGAGCATTAGACTGATGATTTAACACCTCTCTTTGCACAAGGGGCAGTAATGAGTTCTTTCCAGTTTGGTGTCATGCAAAGAAGATAGTGCAACACTGAATAAGCTTTAAAAAAGGATTAATACTTCATAGGTGTCTCCAAGCAGTCCTTGCTTTTACATGTGAAAGGACATCGAGAATGAGAAGTACATACACATTAGATTGACTATCCATCCCTCAACCTCAGAGATGCATTGACACTCTTTGTCTTCTAACGGATCCTAACAGATTTGACAGTCCCTAACACTGCTGGGATGTTCTGTCAAAGCTTTTCAATAACTGAAGTTTTCATATGTACAGATTGTGTGTTAACTGAAAATGTTAAGAGAAAGCTTGGACCACTGGACTGCACACTTGTTGACTTTAAGCTGCTGACCCCAGTGACTGAAGCAGTGTCTCAGCGATCAAGTTCTTATCACTCTGAACAAAAGCAGGTGAGTTTTAGATACATTTGTGATGAGCTGTCTGAACTACAACCAGAAGATCATGATTACAAGTCAAGAAGCTGAATGAAGATTCTTGTGTTTAAGAAGTAGCCATATTTTCCTGTGAAACTGATACTGATACTGCTCATTTAATGCTTCTCAGTGTGTTTCTTAGAAGAAGAAAAAGACGTTGGTCTGACTATTAGGCTACTTGAAAGGATAGGTTCAGTTTATATTCATCTGTGCATAGCTGACTGTAATAATTCCTCCTGTCCATAGGAACACCTTATATTAAATGAACAGTCCGTACACTGATTCCACATGGCCTTCGACTGACTGCATGACACATAATGTGGCAGTCTGAGCGTGCAAACATGTCGTCTATGTGAGTCACATACACACACACGCACACACAAATGCATACAAACCCACAAGCACCGCACTGCACTCAGGGCCACAAAACAAATACATCCCATTTTTGCTCGGAAATAATGGGCCCATTTTTCTCCCACACAGTGGTCTTTATGAATAGTGTATAAACCCAGCCACGCGTTGGATCCTTGGGGGGTGAGAGGGTGACACTGCCATAGGAGGTGGGAAGAGCTCAAACACATTTCTGCCTTTTATCCTCTACTGATAAAAAAAAAAAAAAAAACTCCCACTTAATATAAACACAAAGTGTAGCAGCCAGATACACACACAACAAATATACACACATGAACACATACACTGTTTGATTTTGCACAAGACATGAGAGTGCTTAAAAGCTCTGTCTAAACATAGACCCAAGGCCAACAATGAGTGCTGTGGTCCTGCATGGAGCTCCACCATTGCCGCACGGCACAGGAATTGGCCACAATGGCAGCTCTGTGTGCAGGAAAAAGGGCGTTATGCACTTCCTTGCATTTTTAGTCTAGATAATATTTTTCAAAAATGTACAAATGCCATTATTTTCATTATGCCTTCCTGTTGGCAGTGGCACAGTAAGATATATGTGGTAGTGGATGTGAGGATTACTGCTGGTCTCAGTGTCTCTTGCTCCCTCTCTCCTTGTCTTGTCCGCAGCGTCGTAAAAAAGCCCTTTGTTGTGCTCTGCAGTATAAATCATTTACAAGCTTTGCATAAATTTGTGTAATCTCCTTCATGGGGGCTGGACAGCCTATCGGATTCACTGGAAACTGGGGAGGAAGAGTTTGTGTCGACAGCATGTGCCAAGCATGCATGCGTGGAGAGAAAAGCTGAATGCACTTTGTTATAGTATCACATGCTTTACACGCAACGTGCGAGGAAATGCAGTCACACGCTATTCCAGTACATTATATACTAACATTAAAATGCTGTATTAAGCATGTTTTCCATCCAAAGTCAAACACTGCATCGAATCTATCTTAAAAAAAAAAGTTCCAAAATAGTGATTTATTCTTTGAACAATGAGAGTCCTGGTTGTAGAAGAAGAAATTATAAACTACAGGAACAAAACACTGCACCATCATCCCTGAGTTGATCAAAGCTAAAAAAACACTTTTCAAAACTTTAGTGCTTCACAATTAAAACTAGAATAACCCTCAGTAAAGTGCATTCCTTTGCCAAGGCCAACCAATCCTACACATCTGTCTGGCTCTTATAATAGAAATATAAAAGAAAAAATAAGATAAGTATGACTTTTCCTTTTATTATTTCCTGAGAAACAGTTTCACAGTGTTTAGGAAAGTTGTCACCAACATTTTTAGAGCTGCTGAATAGCTTCTCCCTTGGCTCATGCTTCTTCCCCCCACTGGGTTTGATGGAAATAACTTTTAACAAAATTCTGCTGACAAACATATAAGCCAAGCAACCATTACAAAACAGCATCATAACAAAAAAAACATTGTGGGAGAACAATGGAAATATGAATGAATTGCGAATATCACAAAACAAACTAACAAATACAGTGACCCACTTTAAATACATTTCCATTTTTTATCTGCTGAGCTGCAGTAGTAATATGCACAATAATAATAATACATTTTATTTATAAGCACCTTTCAGGTCAGTCAAGGACATTACAATTGGGATAAAATAAAAGACAAATCATACATCAGAGATATACAATACAGATAACACACAAACATGATATTTACATCATGAATCAGGAAAAGCAAGTCTGGAGAGGCAGGTTTGTGACTTAAAGGTACCAACGAATGTGCACTTGTACAGTTCCAGGGGGAGAGTGTGAGCCCACCTACACTAGAGTCTGCAGAATCTGGAGGAAGGATCAGACAGAAGATGGAGGGAGTGAATGATGACAAGAGGATAAGAGGAAGAACCCTAAACATTAAGCACTTGCTAAATGAGAGCCAGTGCAGTTGTTGAATAGGCAGGTGTGATGTTCTCCCAGGATCAAGTGTGGCAAAGAAACTCTTAGGGCTGAGCATACAGTCAAATTTAGGTGTTACAGATGTGTGGATAAGGGTGTTAGCAGTGAGTGTGAGGGGAGTGCAGTCTGGAGAAGGAATGCTGTTTTTGTTCTTGGACATAGAAACACGACAGGTCGATCGGCTTTATAAAATGGAAGCACGGCACTTCCTATGCTGTTCTAGTCTGATACAGCCATGTGATCTGTATTGGAACTCACTGCAGCTTTTACGTCACTCTCATTTGCAGGAGTCACCGACGAAAAAAACAACAAAAAGCAGGTCAGGAGGTCATCAATAAAGAGACTGTTAAGTTTTTGGCCTAATTAATATTTGGGGTGACACATTTTAAACTTGCGCCTTCTCTTCTCTTCTCTTCTCTTCTCTTCTCTTCTCTTCTCTTCTCTTCTCTTCTCTTACTCATCAAAGCAAAAGGTAGTTTACCCATTAGGGTGAAAATACCCTTTTAACATGAGCGATCCTTTTTAATTGAGTATGAGTGAGTATTTTCTTATGTGTGTATTATATTTATCAGGCTTGTGCATAATGTTATTTATTATGGTATAATAATTTGTGTATTTTTTGTACTTTTGTTTGCTCCTACTGTTGTGAAACAAATTGCCCCACTGGGGACAAATAAAGGCATTGATAGATAGATAGATTGCACAATAACATAAAAATGAAGCCATAAGCGTTCACATCTGTGGTCCCCGTATTTGTTACTCCCGACTTCTGTTTGTTAACTTAACACAGAGCGCTGCGTGTGACATCTTGTTGTCACGCGCTGCATGTGACATCTTGTTGTTCAGGTCACAACAAGGCCATGACCAGTTTGTATGTATGTGAATGTGTTTTAGCTGTAGATTGGGTTTAAATTGCTTAAACTGAGCTCTCAAGGTCACTGTAGTTTTTCATTTCGGCAGTTCAGCAGTTTAATGACATTATGTGAAGGAAACTGATGGAAATGATGACTGTAAGAATAAAACCTTGATCTTCTAAGGCACTGTTTTATGTATATTATCATAATGAGTCATGACTCTTTTATCAGTTTTGTCAGTAGCTGCCAATAGTTTGTTCTGTTGATTCAGACTCATCTAAGAGTTTTGTGAAGCAGGGAAATTAAGATCAACCATTCCCCCCTGAGATCTGGCTGGCTGATATAACTCTGCCCTCTATTCCATACCAGTGAGTTTTATTTGAATGGAGGGGTAATCCCAGTAAAACCATTATGACTGCTGTCACAGTGTCCTTGTTGTCGTGCCATTATTCACAGTCCATGGAGGAGCTCCAGGGTTTTTGCCTCTGGATGACATCATCTCCTCAGTCTGTCTCTCTCTGTCCTTCAGTTTAATGAAAGATCAGTTCAAATTCATTAATTAGACAGTAACTGAGTTGCACTATATTATAGAAATGAGATGAGGATTCTCTGTCAGGGAGGATTTCTTCTTTAATTGCATGAAATCAAATCAAATTCCAAGAGTGGGACAAGATAGTGTGTGTTTCATAGATGTCAATTAAATTAACTTTTCGGGACATAATTAGTTTTTCCTGAACAGACATTTCGTACATCATTCTCTTCTCATATATCTCACACCATCAATTTCCACTGGCGCTGTTATACACACTCTCACTCACACACACACACACACACACACACACACACACACACACACACACACACACACACACACACACACACACACACACACACACATTCGCACACTCTGTGGGTGCAGTGACGAAGCTGCTGCGCGACAGTAAATCATTGGAAGGCGGAGCGCGGCACTGAAAGCTCAGTGACAGAAGATAAAACATCCAGCAGCAGGCGGACTCTCCACTCTGGGCTCGCCACACCTCCTCACCAGATATCCCTCTCCTCCAGAGAACAGACAGTGTTTAGTCAAATGAAAACACCAACCACTCCATCAGGAGGCGCAGAGGGAGTGGTCACTTCATTCACACATATATCACCTCAAGCAGACGTCTTAAAGCAGAGAAATACAGGTTTATGTAGATTATATGAACTGAAGGAGAGGAGACTGTACGCAAAGTGGACATCCAACCAACGACTAAAATATGTTGTACGGTGGCCCAAAGAGCTCAACACACATGCAAATACACAAACACACTGCAAAATCAGAAATTAGGGTATCTTTATGAATTTGATTCCAGGGGACACTAAAGAGTGAGGAACCTGACTGCATCTCATTCATTGCCCAGTTGTGCCTCCCATCCCACTACCACCATCCTAAAGCACACACACAAACACACACACACTCACACTCAGATACGCACACAAACACTCGAAACACTTGAATGAATCACTGAATTTGCACCATGTCTGTGTATATGCAAGGGTTTGGGGAAGAACTGATACGGCTTAGTATCACAATATTTTGTGAGCTAATATTGTATGCCAGATATTGATCTTTTGACTGAGAACTTTACTGTATTAGATTAAACAGATGTTGACAAAGTTTGCCTTTAAAGGAGAAGTGCCCTTTTTACATCCTGGACCTTATTTCTGGCTTAAAATACGGTCGTTTGCTCACCCATATAACTTTGAACTCCATTCGAGAACCGCGTATATCCATATAATGGGAGTGATTGGGGTACTGAGAAGAAGCCTATGGAAGCTGAACTTCATAATTTTGTTTGGGACATTTTGGAAATACGCAAAAACGAACCATAGTGTATTATCAGTAGCAAATTTCAGGTAAACAAGCCAACCGTCACAGAGTGAATGAGCTGAATGTCAGAGATGACATCATCATCAAGTTCAGAGATTATTAGGTCAATCCACAGACCCCGAATGACAATAACAGGTAACAGGTAAACAAAGGGGAATAGCACTAGTAATTCATAACAAAATACTGGTGAAATGAACGGGTTTCACGCAGATAATGCCTTATTTAGAGGCTGCACTCTCGGTTTCCCGATCACTCCCATTATATGGAAATATGCGGCTCTCGAATGGATCTAAATATCATCTGAAGGGCTCCTAATGACACCAAAGTTATATGGTTGAGTAAACAACTGTATCTTATATCAGAAATAAGGTCCAGCTTGTAAAAAACGGCACTTCTCCTTTAAGTATTTGCAACACATCATCATATCATGACTTATCATGATAATATATGATATGATAATACATATATACATGATAATATTGTATCATGAGGCATCATTTGTTGTGAATTTTTGTCGCAAATTTTGACAAATTGCAGCACATTTGAATATTTGCATGCCTTTTCTTAATTTGTAGTGCGCTGAGCTCACTGTAGCACATTTGTTTATATGATATATTATTTCACCCACCCACAATCAATCCACATTTTTAATCAGTGCTATATTCATTTTTATGACTGTATCACTGCACAGCCCTGTTCCAGACCTCTTAAAAAAGTCCAGTCAGCTAAATAATACCTCACTATCAGTAATATTGGGATCATATAATTAGCATGTTAACATTAAATTTATTACTTATTTTCCAACATCACTGATAAATGGTCGAGGATTAGTAGCGTCCCCTAGATGACTTTATCTGTTTTCTATTGTAAATGCGACATAATCTGTGTTTGCAGTGATTCATGTGTTTTTCATTTGCATGTTTTTATTTAAGTTGCAGTGTGTTGAGCTGACACCTCATGACAGGGCACTGAGATCTTTTTGACTGGAGCAAGGAGAGCTAAGAAAATTGGCAGACTTCGAATTGAGTCACACAGCAGCAATCAAATGGGTTTCGAAGCAGTTGTGAGGTAAAATGAGAGCCGCAGCGTGAGACCACATAGCCTGGATTTTCAATCAGACTCGCTTCCTGCCTTACCTGTAACATAATTGTAACACACACATAATGTCACATTACACACCAAAGTCTACCTCTCTTTCTCTCCTGCACACACACACACAAATCACTCGCCGGGATCATTTTGCACGTCCTCGGTGGGAAACCCCATCAACTTTCACAGCAGGGGACAGAGCAATGAAGCGCCACATCCCAGACTGCTGTACCTGCCTCACACACACACACACACACACATACTGCGGATACATTTACTCAGAGAAGTAGTGGGTTATCAGTATCCAACATGGTGGTCACATTCATGCCCACCACACTGAGAAGTAGCCTGCTGCAGGAGGTTAAGCACTGTGTTCTCCTAAGGTCTGAAACCAGGAATACCAAATGGCTCCCTCAGGTAGCGCTGACACTGATTGCCTCTGATAGAAGAAACTGATTGGACACTGGGCTTCAGCGTGCTGTAAAATACTGAATATCAATGTCCACGACATGCTTACAGATGAAACTTCCCTCATGTGATGCTCAGTTTACTGAGTACCACTTTCTTTCTTTCTTTAAGTAACTAGCCATATCAAATTCACATGTATAATGATGTAGTCTGTTTTCCAAAATGCCTTGGCAGTGTCCCATAGAAACCATGAATATGTGGTGTGTTAACTGGAACTACTTCCCTGAGGAAATGCTACTTCTGAGCATAGGTTTCCTTTTACAGACAAAGTAGGAGGGATTTCGTGTAAAGTGTAAGTCAGTGGTCAGCATTTTTCAGCCAAAGTTCCCCAAGCTCATCCTGAGTGAAAGTCAAGATCTACCTGTTGTAACATCATGAGAAAAAGACCCAGACTGTATTTCCAACCTGAGGCCTCTTTATTTGTTCTGAAATGCTTCAGTTCAGCTTTCAAATGAATGACACCGAGATCTGCACTGTAACTAGAATCTGAGAGCAGCTTCTTGTTTTAGGAGGAAAAAAAAAAAAAAAAGTTCACATCTGCTGTGAACAAATCATATTAAGTCCCATAGTTAAATGTTCTGCTTCTTCACTGAAGTTTGTAAAGTTGCTGCTCATGAAGCGCCCTACAATATGGTTAGGTTAAAACCTCCATTATGTTATTATTTGAAGAGCAGTGATTAATTTTTCTATTCGTCTGCCCATGGAGTCAAGGAGTGAAATCATAGACATGTCACTCCGCCATTGAAACCCCCAGAGACAGAAACAAAGCTCTGCCCCTTTTTCACTCTTTGAAGTTGGTTACAAACAGATTTTGTCATAATGTAGCTGGCAAAAAGTCTGCATCTGGGGATTAATAAAGAAATTCTTATCTTATCTTGTCTGTATACAACATCTATTGCACGTCTGCCCATCCTGGGTGAGGGATCCCTCCCCCTTTGCTCAGCCTGAGGTTTCTCCTGTTTTTTCCCTGTTAAAGGGTTTTCTTGTGGGTTTTTCCTCAGTTGATGTGAGGGTTTAAGAGCAGAAAATGTTGTAATGATGCTGTGTAAAGCCCTTTGAGACAAACTCTTGCCAAATTGCTTATCTTATCTTAAGTAGTTCATCGAGGGGAATCTTGTGGGTCATGGGATACTTCTTGGTGTTAATTTTACTAGCAATCACATGATGGGACAATGGCTAAAATAAAGGCAAAAGCCTGAAAGATAATTTGAAATGAAGAGTTGGGTTTAAAAAAATACTTTGGCTTTTGAAAAACAAAAAACAAAACACAGACTTAGGTTTTGGTCAAATAATGTTTACATGTGCATTTTTTCTACAATCTGATTATAACTCACTCTGATCGGAAATTCCAACTTCACTGTTTAGATGGACGCGAAATAAAGTGATCCGATTAAAACGTGCGTACACACATCAAGCAATTAATCAGAATATATTCACTGTGACATGCGCAGTGAAGTTTTGCTGGTCAAGTTTGTTGAAAACAGTAGAAGAGGAAGCTTTTCCTTCTGTAAACAAACGTTGTCACATTGCTCCTACGCTCTCCCCTCTCCCCGTGTTTACCTTCTCTCTCGTATGTGCCTGTTGCTTATCCTCTGATCAGAAGGGACCTATATCGTGTGCTGCAAACCTTACTTTTGTTTCTGGTTTTCTCTTTAATTTAGATGCAAGTACAGCAGTTTATACTTCTACAATCTATGTGAGGGGGTAGGCTACAGCAGGACCCTCACATACCAGCAATAGTTAATTTTGTGCCCCTTCCACCACCAAAAACCAGGAGCCAGTGGACACACATGCACAGTAGGACTACTTTGATCAGATTAACCGTTTAAATGGAAAATTGACTGGCAAAAACCACCTATCTTGATTGGAAAGAAATTTCTTTCCGAAAGAATTTTCCAATCAATGTATTTACATGACGCTGTTTTATTCAGATCAGCATTTATTCCTGTTTTCTTCTGATTACTTGTGTCCATGTAAATATGCCTTGTGTCAGTTGTGCCCATCTGGCAGGCCTCCTTTTCTCCTGGACCGCCTGCAGATGGTCCAGAGCTCAGCAGCCTGTCTGGTCTTCGATCGGCCCAAAAGGGTATATGTCACTCCACTACTCATCAACTTTCTGGGTCTGCACCCATCTAAATGAACTGGATCATACAGCCTTATGCTCCCTCTCAGACACTGTGTTCCTTCGAGGAGTGACGTTTGATGTTGCCATGATGTCAGTCCAGTCCGTGGTTCCTTGATGCTCCTGAATCTGTCCGTCTCTGTCTTCAAGACTGGTCTCTGCTGAGAGCTCCTCTCTCCTCTAAACCCTGACTAGCACATACTATCTTTTTTACTTGATCTCCTTACACTTAGTGAATAGATGTAGCCCTTTGTTCTAAGGTTTCTCACTGCACTGGAGCTTTAATGATGTGTCTCGCTTGTAAGTCACTTTAAACTGTATATCAAATGTGTAAATGGATTTTTTTTTGTAATATTGACATTTAAGAACATTTTGTGTGTGTGTGTGTTTTCAGGTTATATTGATAAAACATATAGTGAAAATACTTCATTCTGTTGGGTTGCTGGTGGATGGCACGTGAACAAAGATGATCCTATGGCTGGGTTTAGGCAGCAGAAATACTTATTGCTCAGGTTAGAAAAAGACTGTAGTTTCTGTTAAATGCTGATATTCAAATTGATTTTGTGATTCAAGTCACATTTTGAGTATTAAACAAGACCACAATCCTTCCCAGCTTCATTCAAAGTCCTGTGAGTCTCTAAATATAACCAATAAAATGTTTATTACCGTCATAACTCACTTTGAATGGATATTGTGTTTGTAATGTTGGAGATTTGGCTGAAAAACTAATGAAAAATATCAACTTCACTGAAACACATGAACATCTCTGCAACTAACTCTATCCTCCAGTGGAGCTGATAATTTGGAGTTGTGTTTCCTGTTGAAACTTGTATGAAATTTGTCTAGCACATATTAATATGTAGTGTATGTTTACATACTGTTTGTATGGTTAGGTTTTAGACCTATTTATGTTGCATGAATATATCCAGACTAAATGTGTTTATACGTTGCTGTTATTAACTTGCATATATACATTTTAAAAATATTGTCAAGATACATACTCATGTATATTTTACACATATTGTAAAGATTTTTATTTCACTCCAGAGAATGTGTATATTATTTCATAAAATAATATGTAATGCTAACATATCCCCTTATATACACATGTACAGTATAGCAACATCACTCTTGCTGTAAGGAAATGCATCATATATTACGTTTTTGTATGAGTTAGCTCTGTTTTTGGTCTCCACCAACTTCTGGGGGAAATATCTGACACTTCGTGTCTCTAACTGTGTCTGTCTTGTCTGTTGGCTGAACAGGAAGTGAACAGTGGCTTCTGAGATTATGCCTGCTGCTGCTGCCAAAGCCACATTATGAAAGCAGTGGGAGAGAACCGAAACAGTAAATTTATAGACGATGAAAAAGAGCTGAAACTCACTATAAAGCTTCATTCAGCTGAGTCGAGCTGCAAACCAGGGTGGTAATTCTCTTTAGGTTCATCACCATGAGTGACTTCCTTTCTTTCCCGTTACACTGCTTTAACATTGTCATTTGACACATTAATATTCGTTATAGCTGTGCACTTCAAGCTACACACAAATGTAATTAATGTACATAAATTTGACTACTATATATAACATATATGGGTATAGAAAAATAAAAGCATACCTAAAAACTTTTTGTCATTATACATTATTAGAAATTGGAATTATTCTGGATGGACAGATATTGACATATGTCCAGCCCATACAAATATGCAGGGTATGTATGTATGTTGTAGACATGTGTTACATAAATATATACGGGGGAAGTAAATGTTACATATTACATTTTTGTTTGGGAAGGAAATGCATGTCCACATCTTGCAAATAGCTTTTTTTTCTCTGTCTCAGTCTCACTATGCAATGCTTCAGCTAAAGTTCATTCAAATATCCATGCTCCAAACATGACTCTGACTTATGTGGTCTGAAGTCCATGAGGGTCAACCAAATGTCAGTTCTAAAAGGAAGCCTTGTATTTGGCACTAACAGATTTGATAGCAATATCTGACGTTTCCTGTTACAGCTCTTCAGGCTGAGAAAAATACATCAGCATCAGATTGTTTGCACCGAGAAGCGACGGGCTTGATTTTAACCTTGTTACAGTAATACACACTCTTTAGCTGCTCTCTGCCCTTGTTGGGTTCACTTGTCTTTTAGCCGGCATCTCTGCCCTTGTTCTGTCGCTCTGTTTTCTGGGTGAGCCTCAGTGTCTGGAAGTTCAGCCCTCACTGTCTGACCTGCTGACATGCTTTTATCCTGTCGTTATTCCCTCCAGGTCCTCTCCCTCTCTGCCTGACTCTCAGAAACCAGTGTTATGGTGAACCAAGCATGCACACACACACACACACACACACACACTCACAAAGGGCCAGAGTGTGTGGTGGTGTTACATTAAGATGACATTTTTATTGAGAGGTATTTATCCATATGTACACTGCAGTCTGTCACTGGAGTGCAGTCAAATTCCCACAAATAAAAAACTATAAAAATATCTGAATATGTTGAGGCAGTGCATATAATTAATGTAATAAATAGGCTGTGTCTCAACATCTATATTAAGTCAGATATATTCCTCCCAAACATGAACAAAATCCCTGAGGATTCTTAAGATTCATTCATTGCTTGTTCGTTTTTGGGGCAAACATGTCCAGGAATATCCGGCTTCCACCATTTGTAAGTGTGCAACAGGAACCCAAAGGAGCTGCATTTTTATTTTACACGATGGAAAAATTAGTTGGTGTATTGAATGACTGATGGAATATAAAACAGCTGTATAAATATTGTGGAAATTTATAAATTCAGTGTGTGTAAGTAACTGAATTTGTCCTGCATCCTGCAACCACTTGGGCTGCATGTCCATCCTGCATCATTTCAGTTTAACAAATTTCTCTATTCTGGACTTTCTGGTGTAGAAATTCCGGGCATAGTTATGTCCTAATTCCATATTATATGCTTTGTATGCCATTTAAAAACACCGTCATAGCACAGTGTTTTTGCAGGTTGTATGTAAGAAATTAAAATAGTTACCATTGTGCGCGCAAAGGACATTTATCAAGCTGTGTGCCAACAACCATAAATCAAAGAGCAACTTCGGACAAGGTAATGAATATAAAGCCGAGTGCATTTTCCATGAAGGGTTGAATGGAGGGCAACTGGACTGGGCTGACCCAGACATAGGCTGTTTGGTGTGAGTCTGTCTAAAGATTTTCTTGTTGTCCTCTCATACACTCATACCACTAAGGTCATCCATCCCAAAACGCTTGGGAAGATGAAGATTCTCAGTCATCCAGGTCATGGTTATTCAAGCAGGAAAGACTTGAAGCTAACTGGAATCGGTCAACCAACCAAGCTTCAAATGCTTTTACTTTGGTTCCTGGATTTTGTTTTCCGTTTCTTAAAGTACCTGAAATTATTTTATTTTTTTGGTGCATGTGCATCAGAAGCACCCTCAAAATAAATGTATTCTGTAAAAAATACACTCTTAAAGGGATATTCAGGTGTAAGTTTAACCCATGGTATAACGCAGGGGTTCCCAAAGTGGGGGTCGGGACTCCCCAGGGGGTCGCGAGGTGCTGAGAGGGGGGTCGTGAGATGATTTCCAGAAATCAAATAAAAACTAAAAATTTATTTTTAAATTTTAATCATCACATCAGGTAGGATTAACACTGAAACATCGTAATTGCCAAAATGTAAATTTGCACAGCAACAACGTCCACATGTTTACTCATTACTACATTCTATGGATATTATTTGGACTGAGATATTCTTCTGCTTACTTCGAAAAGAGAGTAGGTAATGTGACAAAATTGTGTTTGCACATGACAGCAACAATGTTACATGGACATGACTTTGACTGAGGCATTCAAAGACAGCAGTATTTTGCTATCTGGCTGTCTGTGATGAAGTAGCTACAACTAGAGAAGTTTGCGATTGGAAAACTTGATCTCTCCAGCGGGTGTTCTACTCGGTCTCACTGTGCGTTAGACCATGGGTTAAACTTACGCCGCAATATCCCCATAACAAAACTTTTATAGATTTAAAGTGTTGCATAGTGGGAGCAGGACAGTGAAAACAGTATTTAAGTTTTGGCTTGTGGAGTTGTGGTGTTGCACAAGAGGATTCTTGGCAATCACAAGCTGAACGTGGAAAGAGTTACCAGGGCAATAAAACGCACCGACAGTGGATTAATTGCAAGTGTAGGCGTTCAGGTCGTCACCTGAAATGAGCAGGAGTCACTTTAACAGGGCGGCCGAGGACTGAGTGCAATCCAGTGTTGTCCTCCTCTGAACTTCAGCTAATCAATTAATGTGATTTAATACACAGGCACTCCACATGGAGGCCGGCGTGGCTCAGTGTTCCCCTAATTTATACTGTATCGACCGTCTCACATACGTGCAAGAGAGAGACAGAAAGTGAAGGAGGGAGGGGGACAGAGAGGAAGTGGAGGTAGGTAGACTGTAGAATGGTTATGGGTAAAGCTACATCTCCAGGGGGAAATGGAGTGATTGTTTTATTTTTACAGTTCAACGTTGCCAAAGTTTAAAGGGCTGCAGAGAAGAAAAAAAAAGAGGCAGAAAGCAAAGCGAGGCAGAGAGAGACTGAGTCAGAGAGTCCTCTCCTGTGTGCCTTCGTCTAGCCTTTGGCATAGAAAGTGAGCCTGCATATTACTCAGTCTATCACAACACAGCAGGAGAATGGGAGGAGAATTAATACACTTTCATGCCAGTGTGCTCTCTCGTTGCCTTTCTTCTCCCCTACACTGCTGCTCTCTCTTTCTCTTCAAGCTCCACTGGACAAAAGCACTTTATGTGCAAATAAAATTAACTTGTATATAGCTTTGATTTTTTCCTCTAGCTGACAACAACCAGGCTGAGCAAAAAAACAAATTAACAAATAAATTTGAAAAAAATTTAAAAACAAAAAAAAGAGAGAAAAAAAATTAAGAAAGAAGTGTTCATTTCTGAACACAAGCCTGGAGCTAGCACCGGCTCAGTCTTCAGAGTGCTGCTGAGGCTCAGGGGCAAACATTTTTGTCTGTGTGCATTTCAATGACATAAACAGCATCTAGCCCGCCATAGCCTCAGCAACCATCTATCTGTCTCCCATAAATCTGAATGACATTAACATTTAAAAATCCCAACTCCTGCCTGTCTGTGCACGGCCCTCTCAGACAGACAGACAGACAGACAGACAGGCCTCCATTTTATTTATCCACATGACATGCAGGGGAAGACAGGCATCACCACAGACAGGCATAAATCTGTGCAGGTTAGAGCCTCTGAAAGCGCCTCGGCCAGCAGGTTAAGTGAATATCACCATCTGCCTTCTGAAAGAGCTCACACTCCTATTTCCCACTCCTATTAAATATGTGTTTCATTTCTGCCTTATTTGGATGGAAAGTCATTTTACTCTTTTATAGAAGGTCATAAAATATATAGTGTTTTTTTAATATTCTGCATAGCATTTACATTTTCTATTGTATAAATGTGATCACGGCAACACGGGGCTGAATAAAACATTTGTGGCAAAAGCCATTTCTTCTGTGACATTTGGTCCCCTATCTATCATCAGTTTTCTATATGCAGCCAGGAGAACAAACGCTGGTCAGATGTTTAAATGTGGCCTCTCCACATAAAATTTAAACCCTGCTTTCACATTAACACCCGCTGGCTAGTAGATGGAAATGCCTTTTCTTTTTTTTTGGTGCAGATAAGAGAAAAGTCAAATGGAAATGACTCGAATAGGGCTGTTGTGGCAGTGGGGTGGTTGCTGATGGGCCCGGGAAATTGAAGCATGTCAGTAAAAATTAGAAAAAGCCAGTTCTGCCTCAACTAGCAGACATGTAAATGCGGCACAGCCCCTCAGATGAGTCCATTATGGACTGTCCGACGCAGCCTTTTCTCATCAAAAATCCCATCAGTGTATTAAAAAGGTATAGCCTTGGCACAGACAAATTAATTCTTTCATTTTTTTTTCTTTTCCCTTAACTGATTTGAATCACTGCTGAACTCAGTGATGGGCAACAATTCAACATTATCATTCATCGCCATTCAGCAGGAAAATATTGCAAAGAAAGAAATGGAAATGATTTTCTAAATCAATGATATTATGTAAATGTTGTGCTATGTACAGGTCTCATATATTAAGAAATGAAACAACAGAAAGCTATTTGTAATCACAAGATTTATTTTATTTCAGTGCAAGGCTGTAAACATCAGCTTGATTATTTCCTAGAGTTACTTTGCATGTTCCTGTGTTGCTCTCGTACGTTAGGCCTGCCTTATATTGTACTCAGAGAAAGCCACAAAACACCCCAAACATGCAGTAATATTTAGTAATAGGCTTTACAGGATTAAAGGATTACAGCAGAGTGGAGCAAAATGAGCACTGTATGTATGAACTAATAAGGAGAATCAGTTTTCATCGAAGTGATAATCCCTAATGAAAAGTTCTAAAATATGAAACACACAAAAAAGATTGGACAAAGGGGGAGACCAGGAACACCTGATGAGAAGAAGAGTGCCTTTTCCCCCTAATAGTCTGTAATTTTCAGCACAGCTTCAATATCCAACATCACACTACAACCGTGGTCACTCAGCAAAGGGAAAAAAGGAGGCGACATTTAAATCACCATCCATTATTTAAAGTTTGTCTGTAGGCAGTTCAACCCATGGTTAGGTTGATTTCTACAGCAATTAATACATGAATAGTTCACCCATGGTTGACTATTCATATATGTTGACTCCCCTGCCCTGATTGTTACAGGCAATTTACCGTTTTCCCTTTTCAACCAGAGTTATCTAATTCTTGTCTTCCTTAACAAATAGAGAAACAGCTGACACAATAAAACGTACACACAGCTCATTCGACTGAAAGACAACAGCTAACTGAAGGACGGCGAATAAAATATACTCATATTCTTATACTTGACAACTTTAATAGAAAACTATAGGTGGACACCATATGATATCTGTGCTATTAACAAACAGCAGCAGACACAGACATTAACTGGTGAGCTACTTCATTACAGCCCCTGTGTGGTTCAAGGCAGTTTTTATTCATTGAGTGCATATGTGATGCACATGTTGGAGTACAGTTGTGAATGTAATGTCGATGTGATGCTTCATTAACCCTGATGGAAGGATTGGGACACCTCCATTTTTCAGACCTGGACAACAACTTACAGCTGTCAAGCTTACGTCATTTAAACAGCTACAAACTATAACAAACAACATGAACACATTCTGGTGTCTCTGCTGCTGTGAATACATGTACAGAATGTCTAGCTGACTGGGTGGCCTATGGACCATGAATGCCTGTGCAAGGATTTTTGGGGAGGAAAATCCATCCAGTTGTTGACTGACCTACCGAAATGACCATCCCCCAAACACAAGGCTGTTTGCTGACTTTGGAAAATGCAAATCCTTAACACTGATGTGATCACAAAAAACAAACATAAATTCCCTTCAGTGTGTCACTCGTTCATTTTTTTTTTTTAAAAAGGACAGTAAACATGCAAACAACCATTTTAGCTGCTGTGTTGCAAATGTGTCAATCTGTGATGCACTCTAGATAAAATCTGAAATAAACAACAGGTGTGCACATCATGAAATTATGGAAAATGCAAAGATAGACTGCAATATCAACAATCATATGATGGATCCATGTGTATGTTTGTTTGGGATCAATATGCTATGTTTTAATAGGCTGAGACTAGATTAAGACTTTCTCCTTGGCTTCATTTCTAAATTAGTAAACTCATAATCATCAAGTTAAATGCAATGATCAGGATGCTGTCTTTACATCCAGTCATCCAGGTTGCAGGATTTTCCCAGTTTGGAAGCTGTGCTGCCCCATTTCAGGTTGTGTGAAAGACTCCCACAGGTGCTCATTAGTATTGTTTACTTGTGAACCCAATGGGACTGTACTGTCTTCTAATCATAGATTTACAACACCTTCTATACTCTGGCATCATTTTTCCCCCACACATCTGTGATCTTATGAGGAAATCTTCCAGGCCAATATTTGCACTCAACAGTGTTTCCGTGTGGAATTCAGGTGGAATTATCCAGTTTACTAATAAAAAATACATCGATTTAGCTGTTACTGTCTATTATCATCAACACAATCAATTGGTTTGAGTACACACCAACAAAGCAGCGTGTGCTAGGTTCAAGATGCAGCAACCAAAAATATTGAGTAGTACGTGAGATTTTAAGGGATAAAATCAATAAACTTTTCTTTTTTTTTTAAACAATATGTTTAATAATGTTTTCCTCATAGATATACACATATTCATCCACATACATATATATCAGCATGAAAGTAAAAGCAAACAAACAAACAAACTAAAACACAACACAAAGCAAAACGAAAAAATGTGTGCCTCCTCAACCAAAACTCACAT
>OMNW01008724.1:6329-26761 GCA_900303245.1 Selene dorsalis
GGGGTTCCCCGCGCACTCATTGATGTTGATTTCACAACGCTGGCCGGTAAACCCTGCACGGCAGCTGCACACACTCATCCCACCGTGGATCAGACAGAGGCCACCTGCAGCAAAAGAGGAGAACAGTCGCTATCAACGAGACGTTTTTCTATGCGAGCAGAAAAGCTTTGTAAATCACAAAGGCATTGCAACATCAAGACGTTTCAAAATCAGAGAGAACACAACCTCCGTAAATCTTCGCATGAGGCCCTCGCAGTTCACACATCTCCTTCAAATCCAGTGCGACCGCAGCACTTTATACATCTATTGTGTACTTGTACATGTATTGTTCTCCCCACACAGAACAATCCCAGCGCCCCCCATGTTTACAAGAAGACAGAAATCGAGCTACGCTGGAAATTTGTCCCTTCATCAACAACCACAGCGAGCTGTGGTGACATTTACAAGCTGCTGCTCGAAGCTGCCGAGTGTTTATATGGAGGACAATAGACACCAAGTTCCCACCAATTCCTGTTGTTCCACACTGCTTCCAGTTGCAGGAATTCGAAGGGGGGAGAAAGAGTGAGGGGAAGTTCAGAGTAGGGGGGCAAAGAGGGGAGGAAGACCGTACCATTAGCACAGGGAAGCGACGTGCACTTGTCCACTCTCTTCTCACAGTTGAGTCCAGTGTAGCCTCGGGGACACTCGCACATGTAGCTGCGGCCATTGTCCTTCTCCCAGCATTTTCCACTGTGGAAGCAGGGTGAGTCGGCACAGGTCAGCAGGCTGTGTTCACAGTGGGATCCCTCGAAACCCTGCGGGCATGCGCACATGTAGCCGCTCTCCAAATTCTGCGTGAAACAGAAGAGGTGGAGTCAGTCAGAAGGTCAACAATCTAAAGCCTGCGGATAAGAAAACACAAACACTGGTCCTCGTTTGACTTACTGTGCATACGCCTCCGTTCCTGCAGGGGCTGCTGTCACACTCCTGCATTTCCAGCTCACAGTTGACCCCTGTGAAACCTGGCAGGCACGTGCACGTGTAGCTTCCCTGGCCCGTGTTCATACAGGTGGCGCCATTCACACAGGGATGGTGATGGGTGCAGAAGTTTAGGTCTGCGGGGAGAGAGGAGTGTTTGTTTACAGGGAACTATCCACGCCGGATGTGTATAAAGCTATGAACGGAGCACTTCAGAGGAAAACCTAATTTACTAATGCTTTCAAGTTGATTCAAATGAAAACAGTACGCAGGTAACATGAGAAGATCTTGTAAAAAGGAACAACAGCAGTGGTCCAAGTGGTCTGGTTTACCTTGGTCACATAATAGGCCTCCCCAGCCTTCCTGACAGTTACACTGCCACGGCAGCTGGCAGGTACCGTGCTTACAGGCCGGGTACTTCTTACACTCGTCACAGAACGTGCCTTGCCAGCCATCTCTGCATCTGCAAAATGACAAAGCATGCTCCTTGATTAATCACTCACTCATGCTGTTGGTCTGAAATTGGCCCTTAAAACTGCTCAATTTCATTTCTATTAAACATGCACTCTGTTAATTTGGATGAAAGGAGAGCATAGAGCTCTGCTTTGTAGGCCTGTCGTGGATTAGCTGCCTATTTCATTAAGGGATCGGTCATTTATCATGTGAAGTGACATTAATAGCTTCACCACAGTTGGATACAGTCATTAAATTCTCATATAAATCCATCATAGCAATGACAAAATAACCTAAGTGTGCTACTTGTGGGGCCAGAAAGACTTCTTGAAGTAGAATAGTGTTCTCAGAGGGGATACAACAGGTGGGTACGAAATCAGGCAACTTTTTTTTTTCACAACCTCGCTATAGGCAACATTGTTCTGTGAATAATGATATCAGCACTGTCAACATTACACAGTGTGAATGCAGAAACAAGACATGCCAGTGTTGGAGGTCAAACAATCAAAGAGATATACACAGCATGAGGATAAGTACTATCATAATACAAATGTGAAGTATTACAGCATAGACCCTTGGCATCGAGCCAACAGTGGACAGTTTTACCCTCATGTTTCCCATGAATATCTATTTCTCAGTACAGCGTGCAACCACCTTGTCAAACTGAGAGATTGTGGGACTTAAGATGTACTTTTAACGTTCCAACATTTTCTGCTGAGTGAGCAGAGACATGGGAGCAGCCTGACGGTGTTGGTATCTGGAGGCTTCAGTCTCAGTGTGGTGGGAACGGAGGGTTTGTGTCTAAAAAAGAGGCCGTTCAAGGAGGAGGTTCTCACAGAGCCCGAGTGTGTGTGTGAATTATCTCTGCTGCTGAGTGAGCGAACGAGAAGTGACGGGAGGGGAACATGGAGGCAGACATGAGAGTGAGTGAGTGACGCATGGAGACGGGGAGCAGGCACCGGCTGAGGTTGTGTTGATTTAGCCAACTTCAGCCTCTGTGAGTGAATGATGCGGGTGTAAGAACAGCTGATGTGAATCTTACTTAAACAAGAGAACTTGGAAAATGAAAACAGAGCTGAGAGACCACATAGATCCACACCTATTCCAATACTCCAGGATCATTGTTAATACTTACACACACTCTCCGGGTCTGGAGCAGTTTCCAGTCCTCTCGCTGCAGCCCTCCAGACAGATCGCTGAGGCAGGAAGAAACACAAACACACATCAGGTCTGAGAGCCCACCCAGCCGCAGCAGAGCCCTGCATAGCTGTGATACTGAATAAGTCACATTTCCACAACAAGGAAAAAGCCTGTAGCTGCTAAAAAGCCTTTAGAATAACAGAGTGTGAGCAGCAGCCCAGGCCACAGAGCCCTCATTCTCTTGAAATAGCAAACTGTTGAAGAACATGAGGCCTCAATATGTCTCAACTTTCCCCAGGAGCCATTCGATCGTTTGATCTAAACCTGCCTCCACCCGCTTGTGTGTGTGTGTGTGCGTGTGTGTGTGAGGGGGGGGGGGCTGTTTTTGCAGGACGCAGGTCTTTGCATGACACTGATTCGCAGGACAACATGAGGCGGGTGACGGTGAGCGGCCGGTTTAGCGCGCAGCAGATGCTCGCTCTCAATAGCAGACAGCTGTCTCTCTGTCGCTATTGTTGTTTGTGCTCTAACAACCATATTTGCAGCTGCTACTACCGCGCGCCCAACAATGGAGGGGACTAAACATCGGTGGCGCGTGGCGGATAATAATGCTGCGATTAACCTTGGCGCGTGCAGTCGCCCGGGCTCCTCCTATCAGTGCCCGCGCACACCCTCCCCCGCCTGCGGATTAGGTTACCGGGCACGCGCGGTACAGTACTTTAGGTAATTTCAATATTAATGTTTTTTTTTTGTCTCCATAGAAACACAAAAAGTGATCTCATCTGAATGGCTTATAACTTCTTTTTAACACATTCAGATAATTGTCAGGTAAATGCACACCTGTGTCATTAAGGTGTTACAGCTGTGCTAATTAACCATTTGTTTCCAGCAGGCTATAGTTAGCATTATGTTAGCTACCGTTAGCCTGCTGTGTTTATGTGTGTTACCACTGTGTTTCTGCTGCATTGTGCTCCACAGCCCACTAGGCCCACATGACAAGGCTTGTTTAAACTGATGTATGGCAGTGTGAGAGAGAAGGGAGATTGTAGTGTGTGAGAGATGCCCCATCTATCTTTCTCATGTATATTTTCTGTAGTCACCGAGGATGGATGTGTCTGTAATTGCAACACGTGAGCCCATCTGGTTAGAATTTGGCGCCACAGTCAAAATAGCACATGCCAATTTCTCTTTCACCACCAAGTGACATGGATGACAGATCCGCTGTCACCCATGTGGTCACACATCCAGCACATGGTAACTATTACTCTCACGGTGCCTCCTTCCTTCCAATCCACTCTCTGATTAATTTGTTTTGGTGAAAAGGGCCCTTGGTTATTGTGGAGCCAAATGGCACCGTGCCTCCTCCTCGGCCCGTTCAGAGCCGTCCAGGAACATGGGAGTGTTGGCCTATGATTTCGCCAAGTGGGTTTGCACAAGTATAATGTGCCTGTTGTCCTGCTAAGCTGCTTGTCCCTCAATCCATATTAAATGAGTGTTCACAAACCCACAAGCAATTATACATCCGACTTATATGATCACTAATTATATGTGGCAAATATCTCTAAAAAAAAAAGCACTCTGCACCAAAATTGCCTGTCACACTTGCCAGTTATCATCACATCATGTCTTGTTATAGTGCTCAACATCCTGTGGCCTTAATGATAATGACATGTGTTACACAACTTACATTTTAACTGCTGATTTGTGCGACTCACACACACTCACAGATGTTTTCTCATTTCAGGCATAAGCCGTGACACCGAAGGTTAAAGGTCACAAGGACTAGTCATTGCATCTTACACAGGATTCAGAAGCTTCAAAACTAAAACCGATCCATAATGACAAACCTCTGTGTGAGCCCATCATGTTAAAGAACAGACAGGCTCTCTGAACTACACAAAACTCAACTACACAATTCCAGTATCAACCGACAGAGATGCAAATAGAGAGCTCGGCCAGATTCTTGATAAACAGCCGGTGGTGAGGAGTAGAAGATATTTTGTGGATAGCTTACGTTCTTCACAGTATTTCCCCTTCCAGCCAGGCAGACAGGATAACTGTCCATCTCGGGTGCAGGTGTAGTGGCCAAAGCGGTCGTCCCTCGGTGTGCATTTCTTGGAGCAACTTTCTCCGTAGTAACTTTCGTTGCAGATGAAGCGGTAGGAATACCTGAGCTCTGTCTGCTTTTCCATCTGCGTATGCTGAGACCAGTCAGTCCCTACACCCAGCTGTCTCCGGATGGCAAAAAAGCTAATCAAAAAGTCTGGGTTGTTGGTGTCTGAAAGAAGAAAAAGACAAGACAAAAGAGGGGGGGAGTCAGAAATAATGCAGGATCTAAGCTTCTAACCTGTTTATATCCTGGGATGATTCTGGTTTTATGTCATGTACTGCATCATAAATGGCCGTGGGTTCAAAAGTCGTCCACTTTCGCTTTAATAATCTGCCCAGTACCAAGCTGCATCCCTTATCAAATCCCATACAGCTTAGATGAAAGATAAACTCAGGTTGAAATTTCCTCTTTCTTTCCGTCAGCAAAAACATTCCCAGGCCCAGTCCCCTCTTCCAAAGGGCGGAACAGAGTAAGGTGTAAAATACAGGAAGATGTAGTCAGGGCTTTTTGGCAGGCACTGAGTATTCTCACCAAAGCCCACAGCTCTTTCCCACGCCAAAAATAAACCAGAGGAAGTTCAATTGTATTGGGTATAAGAATGAAAAAGGTGTTCTGAAGTTCATAACAAAAGAGTGAATAGGCGTGAAAATGTGTGAAATTATGAACAATTAACAAGAGGTGGAGGGGGACATGTTGAATGACTAAGCTGCGTTTAATGACCCAATCTTTGATTCTTTTGTGCAAAATAAATGGTAAACTGGTGTGAGAGGCTCATGTGTTAAACGTACAGGCAGAGCTCCCTCCTGTGGTTAAAGATGTTGCACTTACCTACAGGTAGATTTCCATAAGGTGAATGCCAGGCTTCAATTATTAATGAAAATGAGCCCTAAAGAGAAAACACATGCAGATAATTAATATCCAAATGACGCTCATCATTTAAAGAGAACCTGACATCTTCTCTGTTCACATGCATTATAGTCTGATTGTCTCAAACAGCTGTTTTAGTCCCACACAGGGCTGCATGAAGATTTGTGCTACAATGATGACTGCATGGCCTTCTGGATTCTGAAAATGAACGACGTGGTAGCAGTCCAATCTGTTCGTCCACAGAGTGTTACCTAATGATATGGATTAGATGAGCCGACCAGTAACCGGTGCGCTCCCAAAATGCACAGCAGCTCCCTGAAAACAGCATAATAGCGGTGGCTGGGATAAAACAGACAAAAGTGGATGCACTGCTCCAGCTCTCTTACCGGCCATCCGAAGTTGAAGGCTATTTGAATGCGTCCAGGTAAAGTGCCAGTGTCCTTGGCGCTGAAAGAGTTCGTCCCCAGCACCGGTGTCATTGTACTTCCAAAGATGCAGTCACCTGGCGAGACCACAGCCTGATAGTTCTTCAAGCAAATAGTGAAATAAGTCCTGCAGTTGGGTTTGCACGCGTTCCCGTTTGCCAGCAAACCTTTGTGATTTTTAAATTCGTGAAGATCGAGCTCAAAAACACCGGATCCAAAAACCTACAAGAGAAGGAGATATCATTTAAGAAAACGTCGGCACGGTTACATTCAGATCATTCTTTACCAAAACACCTCAAACATCTGGCTCTCCGCGTGTTTCCGCGGAGGTCTCGGGGACCACCGGGGAGATGAATTATCCTCCTTCATACCTGTGTTATCAACGTGGTGCTGAATGCGATGGTAAAGGTGAACCAGGCTGCCATCCTTCTGCTTCTCCAGGGCAGCCGCGTCACCAGCCAAGAAAGCAACAAAACCTCCCTATTCCAAAGTATTTACACCGAGGTAAAGAAATGTACAAGAAAAAAAGCTCTACAACAAATAGAAATCCTTTTTCACTCCCAGGGAGTTCTCCCGTAGCTCCTCGCTGCTGTGCGTCAGAAGCGTCCACAGAAAGCGCCTCCAAGCTCCAAGTTATCCAAAGGTGAGAAAGACCAATATCCACAGCCGAGCCAGGGTCTGTGTGTCTGTCTGTCAGCGGGTGTCCTCTCCGTGCACGGTGTTGTACTCCACAATGGTCAGTCGGCCGTGTGTGCGCGGCTCACGGCTTGTTTTGGTGCTGAACTTGGTGCGTCAGTGCGCCACGGATGTTCATCACTCGTCTTATTACTAGTGAATGAACCGTGGCGTGTCTCCTCCCAGATATATAGACTTGCACTGCGCTGCTCATTACATAAACCGTCACTCACCGCGCCGACACGCCCACTTTACATACTATTACAACCCCCTTCCCTTCCAACCCAACAACAATTATCCCGATTTAATACTCACTGGCACTGCACCGACTGACCACCGTGGACACTGCATGCGCGATTATTAACAAGCCCCAACATCTGTTAACTTATTTTTAGCGCACAATACGCCGGACACACATTCACACATGATGGACAGTGAGGAAGGACAATGAAGAGGAGGCGAAACTCCGAGAATAGAAAGCAAACAATTCAACTCAGTGGCCACCACCGCGTCGCTCCTCGCACCCGTTTGCTCCTGGTTCCACTCAGTTGCACCTAATTAGCCTCGACTCGCAGCCTTTGGAGCCGAGCGCACCATTTTCCCTCAGACCCTGCGCTTCCACCGGGGTCAGAGGTGTGTGTGTATCACAAATAATGCAACTGAAAAGAATCGATTAAGGAAATAATATCCAGTGGCTGTTTGTTTAAACTGCAGTGGAATTTCATTTTCTTTATTGTTTCATATGTTTTAGATGCAAATAAGATCCAGAACATATCCCATTCATAACCTGAGCGAATTGATGATGATAAATTAAACCACAATATATACATATATATATATATTATACATTTTTGGTCTTAAACAGTTCTTCTCAGCATCTTTGAAAACACATCGGCTGTCCATTACTTTGACGCATCACATCCACTCCCACAGTGTTTCTAACGTGTTATTTTGGGTGGCGTTTCATCTCAGCGGTGGCGTGTGCCCCTTCATGCCCACCCATGCGTTTTACGGTTTAGTGGCAGCGTGCCTCCTATTGTTGCGGCGCGTGTCCCTCTCTCGCCCTCATGCGGGTGTAATGTGCGGGACGGGAGGCAACTATTCAGCTGTATGCAAATGAGCTCTCTCTCCCTCTCTCTCTCTCAAACACACACACACACACACACACACACACACACACACATGCACACGCACACACACACGCACACACATTCACTCACTCACTCACGCGCACGCACTTCCATCACCTGCATCCGTAAAATTGGCTTATTCTTCCTCGTGGCCTTAAAGCGCTGTAAGGGATGACCGCGCGCATCAGATCAACGATTTCATTTGATGACCTGAGACTGACAGTGATGATGCGCGCCACAAACAAACTGCATTCTCCTCCACTTTACTAGGACAAAACAAACAAACCAACGTCTTTTCTCTTTAATAATCAAACACATGTAATTAGTAAACACACCCCTCCTTTTATTACCTCTTAAATGAACGAGTTGTATTTTACTCCCAGATGACTACCAGGAGCACAGTCCACAGGGAAGTCCCATGAAATGAAAGTATCAAGTCATTTCCATATAAACGCATGGAATGACCTGGTTTAGACAGTGAATTGTTTGGATACTTGGCGAATAAACACTTTCTCTCCGCGGTTCTCCCCTTAAACCGGGGCTGTTTTTGACAATCTGATATTTGTTATTCGATCGCTCGTGTCTCTCTCATTTACCATCTGGTGGGAGACTGGCAGCCCCGGTGCACCGTTTTCTCTCGTCTGTTCAGAGGGGGGACAAGCCAATTCTCTCCAACCTGTTCATCTACATTCCGTTTGGCATCAGTCGTGCATTTGTGAAAAAGCAACTACAGTAATCCTGTAATAACGTTCAGGGGGATGTGTTGTTTCCCATGTTGCAGGAGCTGGAATGATCACACAACTTTAATGCAGCGCAGCAGCAGAATGACGCCACATTAAGGATACAGAAGGCTTCTGTAATATATGATAATAAGGTCATTAATAAGACATGAATAAGTAGGAAAACATCAAATATCAATGTCACTGTGTATCAATTTTTTATTAGTGTTGAGCATGTGAACTGCAGTTGTGCATCTATGTTTCATGTTAATATTCTATAACATGCAGTGATGGGACACATTTGGTCTACCTGTTCTCTAAGTGGTGACATTAATACCATCAGATGGACAGAAGCAACACTCATCTGTCCACTCACCGTGCTGTTGTGCCACTGACTCATTTTGTAGTTTGAATACTGACGACCTACTTTTTGAGTCTGTTAAGATGGAGCAGGTTTGGGAAGCTAACACGGCTTTACTCCAAAAAACAAGTGCTTCTGAAAGATAAAGTTCTAACACACAGGCAAATGCTTCATTTGGATGATTTAGGAATTCTCTCAAAAAAAATCCTAATAGTCAGGATTTCTCCTTGAACTCTGCGTGATCTCTGCATGTTTGCCTTTCATCTGTTGTTGTCATACAGTAACTGTGCGCTGCCAAGAGTGAAAATGGAGAGCATCTATATTTATTCAGTGTTTATATGAGGCAGACATAGTGGATTGGTTGAATGCTTGTCATATTGACACACCTGTTGTGTCTCCAGTGGGTCCACAGAGACACAATGGCATTGAGTGGGCCGAGCCCGTGTGCCACGCAGCGCCTCTCTGTGTCCACATGCCCTCGCCTGCTAATTCTGTAACCTGTTGACTTTGCAGTGTGGACGACTCTTTGTGATTTGATGAATTGATATTTCAGATTTTAGGTCCTAGTGCTGACCGTAGATTAATAATGCTCTCTGGCACAGCCTGTCTCTTAATGTGTTTGTCTTTGGCCCTGGTGGGTGAATGTAGCTGTGATTCCAGGTTTGCTCTCATTATTGCGTCGTCTCTCCTGCCAGTAATGGTTTCTAATAGTGAATATAACCCAGGCTTATCTCCTTTTATGGCCGTATGTCTCCAGTCCAGCTATCATGAAACTGCCATAAAAAGAGTGGCAATTGCAGTTTATAGTAGGTTTAGCAGGTGAGGGCAGCTGATAACATGAAACTCTGTTCACTGTGAGGATTAGTGAATGACATGTGAGCCGTATGTTCCACACAGCTGAAAAACACTCACACACACACACACCGGCTGTACTTTATCATAATGCTGTCAATGTCAGATGGTCTCTGCTTTTGTTATACTGTTTGCATTGGACACACATTGCACATTGATTTACCTGTAAACGACCTAAATATAATGACACGATTATTATCTGGTTTATGTTAAAAGAGTCGAGAACAGTTTTTAAATCAAAGGCAGGAAAACTTTGAAGAAGGATTTGCACACATGTTGCTCGATTTCTAGAGTCACAAACATTTCCAAAAGAGGAGATGAGGGAGAGCTGAGGCTGCTGTCAACGAATGCTTTCTGTGGTTTTATTTATAACATGCTTCCCTGAAAAAGCATTGTATTATCACACTCTTATGCAATGCCAGGGCAGTAACTGGAGCCTACAACAAACCAAGTGCTCTTGTGCAGCTCATACCAAGGCTATTTGGACCCATTCACCAAACCACAAGCTGGGACCCGGCATATATTAGGATGTGGCATCAAAGCTCTTTGCTTTCCAGCAACACAGCAGGGTCTGACTGACCAGACTTTAGTTCATGCTCGAGTCTTCATCCAAAAGCTTTGATGTTTGCATATGTGTGTGCGAGTACAAGCTTGTACGTGGGTGTCATGGAAGACAAAGAAAGCATCTCGTCTCGCGTCTCATCTGCTTCTCCCTGGTCTGTCTGCTCATCAGAGAGGTCTGCAGGTCCGCTTCAGATTGTTCTGCCTGCCTGACGGATGCCTCTCTGGTTGTTTGTGGATCCGAGGGCCACACAGTTCCTGTTCTCACCATTCTGGCCCGTTCTCATGAATAAACTGTGATCTTCTGACAAGGAAGTGTAAACACTTGCGGTTGATTGGTCACAGAGCGGACACGAGAACATCTATTGTTGTCGAGGGAATGTGAAGAATGCCTCTGTATTAAATATGAAACAAAAATGCCGCCATGACATCAGCCTCCTGTTTTATCACCTGCTCCTTATGAGTCATCTGAAAATCAAGAGAGAGGGAGAGAGCCACTGTTCGTACAACTTGAAATTAGTAACTTAACACATAGTTTCTGACAGCAAAATTTAGGAAGACCTTATATTTAAAAAAGGAATAGCAAACTCTAAAGCACAGTTATGTCATGGTACATTTTATTATAGCTCTATATCATCCACTTCTGTATACATAATGCATGTTCTGCAGACAGCGAGGGGAAGAAAGGTACATCTGTGAGGAAACACATGGATTCACTTAAAGCCTTGACAGTTTTTACATGTCTCAGCTCAGACATGACTTGGACACAAAAGTTCACACAAAAGTAGTAGAAGCACATCAGGTAAAACAGATTCAGACCTCACATTATATGACAGCTGAGCAAACTTGCTCTACATGCTACATGTCTGTGTGGTCAGTCATATTTATCTGATCCTGTTAAGCTAGCCGATGTGCCACCTGTTATATTGATCATGAGGCCCCGCTCATATTTGCTCTCCCCTGCGCAGCTTATGTTTGAAGTCCAGCTGGGCTTCATCGTAAAAGTATTATAAATCTTGATTTAAGCGAAGGGAGGCCAATATGTTGCAGCAGATTGACAGTGACGTGGACAGTAAGACCGGAGGAGGGCAGGGGGTTTATGAGCCGCTCTTTAGTGGCACAGGGCACAGGTTCAGTTCCCGGCTGTAGGCTGGGTCCCTCAGAGCCGCACATGAAGGAGCTCCCCGAGGGAAGTCACCGGTGACCTACTTAAAAGAAAGTCACAAAAAAATCAGTAGATTTGATTCTCTCATTCGCTGCAGTTGCTCGGTAAAGGAAACAACCTACAGTGGTCAGGCAGTTAAAATCTCTTGGTCCGCGATGGACGATAAACGAATGTAGAGGTTAAATATCATAAAGCCTCCTACAACCTGAAAGCTTTTATGTTGTATTTGAAAAGAGAAAAACACGCTTCCAGCTCTCTGTTACAAGGAAGACATCTCAAGGTCATTTGCTTGTAATTGACATTTAGGAACATAATGGCCCTGAAATCTCATCCTTCTGCCTTGAGGATGTTCTCCCTATGTGCTGTTTTGGAACTTTCCTTCCCTTTCTCTGACTTTTTGCTGTTTACTACAAACAGCAGTGTACCTGCGCTGACCTGGCCTTTTGACAAGTACACTGGCAACATGAACCAACAGGGCTGTTTAGCTGTGCTGTGAAGCTCAGGGAAGGTGTCGTCGCCATCATCATCAAGACTCACCTTTTTCTGAGAAAATCATGATCTGGAGGCGGTTAAGGTCAACCTTTCTGAATTTGCGTGCACTGTGAATACATTTAGCAAATGTTATGTTTTTTGATAATAAAAAGTTGATTAAATTCAGGGAAGAATCCACATTGTTTCAGTTATGGCTTTGTGAGTTAATTCTATCATGTATAGCTTAAGCGCAGTTCAAAAGTCGCTTTTAGTGAAAATCAAACCGAGCTCGCAGCAGCACTCATGATTGTGGTACTTGTCAAATACACTGTCCAGTTTTTTTAGGAATTTAAATAGCTTCATGTTTAATGGAAACATCGGAACTGTGAGACTTTTTTGCAAATCACGGTCAGAGTGGACTGAGAGCGTTTTGGAAAGCCCCTTTAAATTGGCTGCAGTATGTGGGGAAGCTAATGAAATTTCTGAGGGTGTGTGTTATGAGACCCAGGTGGAAATGATCCAAATGTCAGACACACATACTGTGATTACTGACATGATGTCAGGGGGTATAGATTGTATGAATCTGCTGCCTTCACTACACTTTAACTCTTGTATCCATGGAAACACAGACTATATGGGCTAAATATAGTGGCAGCCGCTCCTGAAGTTCATAAAAACATTGAATACCATTCACCATGAACAGAGAGCCGTTATTATGCATTCAGATAAGTGGAAAGACCCGCATAGCTCTCTGATATTTCATGTTCAGAATGAATTTATGAAGCATGTAGTACAGGACAGAGGTCAGTCTGAATAGATTTAACATGCAGTGAATGAAAAATAACTCTGTTATAACCAAACTTAAGTGGTGTCAATGCTGGATTTGGGTGCTTTAATATTAAGCAGTGATATGATTTCTGTATTTATGTGTATCTGTCATTTAAAAATCAGATCAAACCATCCATAAGAAGAGCAGTGCGTGAGAGAGCCCACTACCCAAATCCCTCCTCGGGCATGTACGTCCTGGTGGATTGGTGTCACAACTGTGAGTGTTTGGGAGTGAGAGTGAAGTGGGTGTACACAGTCTCTCCAAAGCTTTAACCACAATGAGATTAGTGTCAGTCAGCAACATTAATCCCAGTCTCCCAGCAGCAGCACCAAGCTGGCCCACTGTTAGCCGAGGAAAACACAGCAGGGAGACTGAAGGGAGTGGGTTGTAGAGACTTAACCAAATAATGGATTAATCAGATCTAGCTAGAGGAGGACACCTCTCTCTGCTTAACATGTACAGCAAAACAAATGTCAGTTTCAGATGGAGGAGGCTCAGGGACATCATGGAAGGAGGTTTGGTTTTTAATTAGGGTCCAGTTTTGGAGGATTAGGCTTCACAGATCCAAATCAACACAAATATTTTGACCGCCCAGAAATCATAATTTTGAGAAGTGAATGAATGTGCTGTGTCATGGAAACTTGCAACAATTAGTTGTTTAATCAATTAGGTCACTATTTTCAGATTTATCCATCCGTCTATTGTCCATGCAGGGGCACCAATCCCAGCTCACCAAGGGCAAGGGTAGTGTTGGCAGTCTATCACAGCACCAACACATGGAGACAAACAACCTCACACCTATTGGCAATTTAGAGTCTCTGGTTAAACCACTCTGGACTGTGGGAGAACCTGGAGAGAACCCACCACAAGCAGAGGGAGAACATGAAAACTCCACCCAGAAAGGCCCCAGAGCAGGAAATCGAACCCAGAACCTTCTTGCTGGGAGGCAAGACTGCTAAATGCTGCCCCACCATGCTGCCAACTTTTCAGATGCCAAACATTCACTGGGTCCAGCTTCTCACATGTCAACATTTGCTTCTATTCCTTGTTATAAAATATTAGAAAATTGAAAATCTTTGAGTTGGAGTGCTAGTTCATAAAAAACAAACAACCATCTGACAACATCTCTGTGAAATTCTCACAGCTATTGACCATCATTTTCTTACATTTTATAAGAGAAACTGATGAATTGGTTGATGATCAGCAGTCTAGTTGATGATGAAAGACCCTCTTGGTTATGTGTCTTGCTCTGAATGGTACTACTAGTATATCTGCTAAAGAGGACAATAAGTTGTGGTTGAAAGCTAAGAAAGACTAATGGACTTAATGGACCTTCAAGCTTTTGTTTTACAAAATGCTCCCAAACATCAAGAATGCACTTCCATGATCAAATATAATAATAATGTCTATTATTATTGGATCATTCTAAGATGAAATGCTGATGGAAGGTGTTTTAGATGTTTTAGAAACACACCTATCACATCTGTTTTTGCAGAGATTAAACCTGCTGCTCTGCTCTTTTGGCAAAGCCATAACTCCTTTGCCTCTCTGTGCTGCAAAAACTCTGTCCTACCCACTGATTCCCCACCAGAGACATCCCCCGGCTCCTGTCCCCTCCCTTCCCCTCCGACGTTGGTACGATCCAAAAGCCCGGCGGTTTGTTTGCTTGGGAAAGGAGAATATCCTCTGAGGTCAAGTCAAACAGGATGTGCTAGAGTGTGGTCCTTCTCTCCTATTGGCTCTTTGTAATAACGCTCTCAGTGGGGCGAACACACACACTCACAAACACGTATGACCGTGTGCACGCGTGTGTGTGCACATACGCGTCTGAAATGCCATAGCTAACAACCACAAACTTGGTTTTGTGAAATGCCTATCTGACAGGCTATCCAGTTGTATTTACCTTAAAAGAGGAGTTTGTGATTAAAGCAGCGTGCTGGGAGCAGGCTTGTTTGAATAAGACGCTGCGTTGGGAAAATGTCAAACACTAACACTAATAAACAGAAACTGCTGCAGATGAAGACACCACTTAGTGAAAGCAAGAGCGGGACATCGCAATCAGATGAATCGCTGCATCAGCAACTGGTCATGGCTTACTTGAAGTCACAGATTTCTTTTTCGCTCCCTAACCCCAAAACAGAGTTCACCAACAATCCTGCAAATGTTTGTTAAGTCAGTGTGTCTAAGCAAACATAAGGTTTTGTTATTTTCAAACTGTAGATGCCACGAAACCTCGAAAATCCTTCGCCCACTTGAGCCTTCAAGCCAACAGAGCAGGAGGAAGATGGAACAAGCACATTTAAGTAGTTTATTTGCCCTGGTCTGCAGTCTTTATCAAACAAATGCACAATAGATAAGGTTTGCTGATGTAGCTTATTTTCACAGAGGATTATCTGCGTGAGTGGACTTTTATTAATTTGCTGTATTATATAGAAATGTTACAGTCAGACTGATCACAGACCTGATAGAGAGCATCAATTGTAAAGTTTATACTACTCAGGAATGTAATGATGAAATCAATCACTCATCCACACTTGAGAATATGATCCGTGTGGTTTGAGTCACAATGACACGCTTTGCCTTGCGCAATATTAAGCAATACTCAACTGGGTTGGTGAGACGTTAGATCTCTATCAGAAGTTTTTGTGATTTGTGATTTGTGAATTTGATTCGTGTTTGCACAAATGCACGAATTCACCGAATAAATAAACAGACATCAGAACAAACAGAAGGAGACCAATCTGGAGTCCTCATAACTTGTTTAATTACCCTGATGTCATATAGTGTTTACATGCACACAGAAACGAGTCTGACTCGGGTTGTTTATGGATGTGAACACCCATCTGACATGTTTCCTTCGTGTTTCAGTAGATTTTCATCATGGAAAATGACGTACATCCAAACATCCAAACAAGTGACAGATCATGAAGATGTACGTCAAGTTTTTAGCCATCAGGATGTCAGAGTAATACACAGTGTTGAACAATCATCACACATACGGCTGAAGCAACAGTTAGTTCTGTTATCTACCCGGTGCCCCTTTTGTGTGACAGGCAGTCTGGAGCCTTACACAGGCAACGCCTGCAGGCAAAATAGTGGTCACATGGTGCCAGCCACTGGCCTATCTGCAAGTTATGACACTGGGGTTTGGTGCGTAAATGATCCAATGTGAGTTTAAAAACACAGCAGCTTTTAAAACTACAGTTAATTACAGTCTGAATAAACAGAAGGGGTCCAAATGTCTGAGACCACTTCCTCATTTCTGATTTGGATTTGAAAGAATTAAGCAGTAAAGACGAAATGCCAAATTTATACAGTTGCAGCACGACGCAGAAGGAAAAATATTTGAATGTTAAATTCCTAAACATGGCCCCTACATGTATGGTGTTAATGTATTGCCATAGATGTGGCTTCATTTTTCTTTCTGTTATTAAATCCACTACAGATAGAGACTTTCAGCTGTATAATATGTAGGGGTGGGAACCAGCAGAGGCCCTGCGCTATGATATTACATGATAATTGTGTCTCAATATGATATTATTGCAACTTGCTTTTTTCAACTGCAAATGATGTGTCCAAATGAAAACTTGTGTCTGTTTTTACTAATAAGAAAACTTAGTCTTAGTCTATATATCGATACAATATTGCCATGCAACACCATGCTTTATTGATTTTTTTCCCCTACCCCTAATAGGAGTTTCTGGCTTCATCTTTCCTGCATGTTGTCATTTAGCTGAGGTAAACTGCAGATGACTCAGTCACCATATATTCTCCTTTTCCTTTTTTCCACTTGTAGTCCCACATCTCCTGTGTTCTGCTTGAGTTGAGGGGATGACGCCACCATGTCACTGGAAGGGTAAGTCTGTCATTTAAAGGTTATAGTTGCCTGCAAACTCACAGGAGGATTATGTTCATTAGTTGACATCACCTGTGGGTGGAATGACGATGCTTAGAAACACAAAATCACTTCTCCCAAGTTGACAGCATAAATTTCTCCTTTTTTGGAGACAAAGGGAAGAGATATTTAATAGGAGATTAGACCCATGAGGTATGGATCTATTATACCATGCTAATTGGAGACCAATGGCCAGGAAATTGAATCAATTAGGAAGAAGAGGTCAGAGGAAATGACCTCAGGGTCAGTGAACCCTGCCCTCAGCCCCAGGAAGGACTCAGTCATGATGCTGATCACTGGAGATGACATGCTGTTAAACTTGTAGGCTATCTAATGAACGGAGCTGACTGTAATAAAAACAAAAAGTTGCATTAATTAAATGTGTAATTGATGGTTCACACCCCAGTCATCTCCTTTTTATGTACACGACTTTCATACTCACCTCTCAAACTTCTGACAACTGCTTCTGTGATTATGATGCAATGCAAAACCTTATTGCATCACTTCATATGAGCTTGTTACAGTAAAGGAGTAGATATAAAAAAATGAGACAGGAGTCATGCCTTAGCAAAAAGGAGCCACTGGCTGTGTGTCTGGTCTGCTAGTGAGGGGCTCGGCTGCTACTTGGGGCTGATTAGTCTATCAGCTAATGAGGTGCAGTAAGACCTTGTGCTTTCCTGACCTGTGTAAGACGGAGGAGAGCTGGGAAGAGTGATCTGAGGAGCAAACGCACCGAGCAAATATCAAAAGGCCCAACGACAAAGATTCCTCGATGCTGAGTAGTCGGTGCAGAGGAAGTATGGAAGGAAAACTGTCCTGGCCGGAGGATGAGAGTAATGATATTTCTGTTTATCTGCGGAGATGGTCCCGCGGTATTTTTGGATGGCCGCTGTTTTTTCCTCCGTAAATTCCAGGTTCCGGCTGTTTTTCCTTCTCCTTGTTCCCAGCCTGTGAATGCAGGGCCGCTTCCTCTCCCTCCTTCCTATTCTGAGCCTCTGATTGCATGGAGGTGGGGGTGGTTAACAGGATAGAGTGTATATATGTGTGTGTGTGTGTGTGCGTGTGTTAGCAGGAGGGAGTTATGTGTGTTTTTAATCTGGAGGAAGAAATGTTGCAATATGTATTTTTTCTGTCAGTGGTTTTAAACTAATGAAGGCGTGTGTGTCTGAGTGTCTCGGTTGCTGGGTGTGGAGGATGTAACCATTAAAGAGATCAGCGTGTCAACTGTTCCCCAAGTGGTGCTTTCTCTGATCCAGCTGGCGATGGGAGGTGCGTGTATGTGTATGTGTGTGTGTGTGTGTGTGTGTGTGTGTGTGTCCACTCTATGCCCTACACGCTCCTCTCAGCACGGAACAGACAGATGGATCTTTGCTTTGGCCAGTGTTGTCTGAGTCTGGCTCCTGATCCAACTGTACAGTCATGCTGCAGGCCAAATTACTCTGCATCTTTCCCGGTAAATTTAAATGTGTGACAAGCTGCAAAAGCCAGAAAAGATAAATGCATCTAAATACACGGGTTGCATCTATATTGCATATTTACATAGGATCAAAGTCAATTTCCTGCAACTGCATTTTAACATCGTGACATACTCTGCACTTATTTTCATGCGGTTGCACGTCAGGCAATAAACATCACATAAACAACATGCAGCATTTTGTTCTCTTGCCTTCGGTTGCCACGCAGTCGCGCTTGTTGATTCAACATTAATCTTGGTAAAGCAGTTTATTTGACATCTTGGAACAGGATTATTGGGCTGGCGTCTTATCTTCTGATGTTTTCATTTTGTGTCATTTTGTTGTGTTGAGAAACAAAGAATCTTGTTCTGTTATTCTGTGATTTTCTTCCAAATGGAAACATTTACATTTTGAATATGATATTACATCTGATTGATTGATTGCCAAAAGTTACTGTAAACACATGAAAAAAGTCAAGTCTTGCACAGAAACACATTTCTAATCCAAAACAGTGAGCTTAATGAGGCTCCACGGAATCAGCTCAGCCTCTATGTTTCTGTCCTTTGCCCGCATATAATTAAAGAAGGGTACATTTCCTCTGTTGCACAGCCCAAACATAGTAACACATGACTCATACAGTGCATAACACAGGCCAAAGTACAGTTGAATTTGTATTTGAGTTTCAGTGAAATAAACCCGAAGTGCGACTGAAAAAAAAGAGAAGTACAGTAAAAGTATCGTCTCATTCACAGCACTGCCCAACTCTCAGTGAGAAACACATCCTTTCTATTTATTTAAATTCAATTCAGAAAGTAAAACATTGCTTTTTAAATGTTAATTATTTGAATGGAATGCAATTTAAATTATGAGTATGCACATTTAGACACAAAGAATAATGGTATATTATAACTTTAAAGGATAAGTTTGGCGTTTGCCGGCCTGCGAGGGACTCGGCTCAGTGTAACGGCTGAAATCAGGGGTAACGGCCACCCGCTCTGTCAATAGTTTTACAAAATCCACCTGCCCCTGTAAAGCTCACTAATTAACACAGTGTATCTTGTTTGTTTTATCAGTTGCCTTTGTGTAGGCTCGGCTCGGCCCGTTCCCCTTATGCTAAGCTAAGTCAAACTGCTGCTGGTGGTAGATAGCTTCATATTGAGCAGGCAGATATAAGAGGAGGTATCAGTCTGCTCATCTAAGAAGGGAAATATACTTACTAACCCATAATGTCAAACTCTTATTGACATTATTGTTATGTTCTTGTCCCTGCAAATGCAAACCACAGTTAGAGCAGGTGTCACAAAGCAGTAGGTTAAAGGTGAAAGACAAAAAGACGTACGTGTGTCCTCTGGTTGTCTGGATGAACAGCTCAGTGTTGACATGAAAACAAAGGCACACTGCAGCCTGATCCTCTGTTTATTGCACAACAAGCCACCCAAACCACCGCCATATTGGATTTTTCCTCTTGTCTGCAGTTTTTAGCTTCATGACAGAGCTATGTCGTTCAATGTGGAGTGTAAACACAATGACTTGCACTTGAAAACACACACGCGCGCAAACACACCAGGTGTGTCGAGCACCGTGTCAGGCTTGCTGTCTCACTCTTGGGGAGGTCATTTATCTTCTCACGTCTCCAGACTGCACTCGAGTCTCTGACGCTTGCCTGTGGTGTCAGATTTACAGCGTGATGAATCTCTCCAGTTCTCCTAAAGTTAGACAGTTTCCCTTAAGACTAGTGAGGTAAACAGCAAAGTGGTGTTTCCCCAGTTTTGCTTTTACCATCTGTTGGATTTCATGCTCAGGAGAGTGCATGGTAAATTTGTACAACTATTGTTTGTATCTTTCCCATCAATCTCAAACAGTAAATCTCACATCTTGCTCTCGGTCTGCTTCCTCTCAGGGACTTTCAGAGGTATTTCGACCGACAGCCGAGATGCTCTTAGTCATTCTAGTTATATCTGGACGGGAGGTATAGAGGCTGTAGCAGTTGCTGGAGATTATGAAAAATGTTTCTTCTCCAGACAGGCTCTCTGCGTTAAAGGATATATTCTTATCCTCTATTCCTATCAGACGCTGGTCTGGAATTTGCAGCTGAGAGTAAGGCGATAGCGGCGCTGCTATCTGTGTTTAGACTGTAAATGTTTATGAGGGATACATTTTGGAGTGTAGCAAAAAACAGAGCTTTTGTGTGCATGTTTTACTGTATGTAAGCATGCATGAAGGCCAGAGTTACAGGTTAGAAATGGATAAATAGGCAACTCACCGTAGCGGACTTTGTTTTACAGGGATAGAAGGAATTTGTCTTTTCCTGGACTCGTACATCAATATGGCAGATGTTTCCTAAAGGATGGATCGTGAGGCCTTTCAA
>OMNW01008726.1:5125-30051 GCA_900303245.1 Selene dorsalis
TATATATTATTCATTTTTAGGAAATGCTCATTGCAAGACACTGCGGTGTTCAGGGGCTGTATTTGTCAAACTGATAATAGTAAATTTAGGTGAAAGATAAAAGCAAAAAGCTTTCAGTTTCTCCAAAATAAAGAATAAAAATTTCAATTATGACGCAAAATGCTCTTAAATGCACAAAAAGTCTGTTGAATTGGTTAAAAGTGGATCTTCAGTGATTGCAGTGCAGAAACAAAGCCACAAAACAACAACAACAACAAAAAAGTAATGATGATCATAAAATCTGGCATTGAATTGTTGCAGTCACTGTATGCACTGTTCTTCTTATTTAATGATTTCTCTCTTGTAGTCTTGTATCTAATTTTAACTTCAATATGTCAGCAAGTTTCCTGCTATTTTATCTCTATTTATATAGATCCCAATGTTGGTTATTCATTGAGATTCAAATATTACACATATTTACAAGAGATATTACACTAAATATCTTCCGAAGGACTCCAAGTTACACCAAAGTTGTTCGGGTGAGTAAATGAACGTATTTTATGATAGAAATAAGGTCCAGGTTGCAAAAAACAGAACTTCTCCTTAAAATGCTTCTTTGTCTTGGTTAAAATGACCACATAAAACCACTGCTCTTGCGAACACACCATCCATTATTCTGTTGTCATAATTCATTTGTCTTGGCTGAGCCTCACATCCGCTCAAGACAAGGATTTTATTGTTGTTCAAAAAACTTTGCAATACACAAGTCCATTATTTCATTTATAGTTTCACATAACCACAGAACAAACAGGATAATTAGATTTTCTACTTTATGTGCTCAAAGACAAACAACATGGCAGTCAATAAAAAAACTGTGTAATACACTTTCAAACATAAACAAACAGCTAACTGTAAAATCACATTGCCACTTTTGAGCTGAAACTCAGAGATTATTCAGTCCAACACCAAACTAAGACATACTCATTGTTGTACTGCAACCATCAACAGTCTCTTTGGTCTTTTCAGTCTGTCTGTGTGTTGTCAGTATTTTCTAGGACTCTGCCTCGACTAACGCTGCTCCACCTTCCTCCATCTCACAGCTCTTTGGTGCATCTTCCTCCTGTCCAGCTCCCTCTGGTTCAGCCCCTTCTTCTCTCTCATTCTCCTTCTGGCCGTCCATCATCCCGTCCTCAGCGGACTCTTCTTCGTGCTGCTCTGTCGACGCCTCTCCTGCTGTGTCCTCTACTTTTTCTTTTTCCTCTCCGCCATTGCCAGACTTCTCTTTCTCCTCCTTTTCTTTTTCTTTCCTCTCTTTCTCTATCTTGGACAGGCTGTGGCAGAGGGACTGGACGTACGTGAACACACACATGGGGTCCGGGTTGTTGCCCATCATGATCATGTCAGACACCTCCAGCAGAGGGCAACAGTCAGCCAGGGACCTGGGCAGAAGAGAGACAGAGGAGAGGAAAGGAAATATATCGATATCTGCATTTCCAAATATACAGTTTTGAGGGATGTCCACTTTATTTGTAATTTGTTTTATATTTTTGCCGGCTGACATTTCAACTTCACTTTAATTCAGTGAAAAACATACTTTTTTGTCATTTATTTGATAACACTGGTTGACAGTTACTTCACAGATACAGACTGATAATACAGCTGGCCAAGACAAGACTTTATTGAACTGTGGGGGAGAAATTCACAGACTATACCCAACAGTAAACTAATTAAAATTATTCCCGTCTTTACCAGCTGCAACATTAAAAAGGAATGAACGCACACACTGGCGTCAATAACTGCCTCATGTTTTCCCTACATACTTATGTTATATCCTCCTCCTTCCTGCTCTTATTGCCACAGTTTTTCTGTGTCTTTAAATAAACCTTTTATTGTTTTGTTTATAGTGCCAGCACTTGTAATGCTTTTAAATGTTTTACTGCTGTGTTCATTTGACAATAAACCACTTACTGCTAAATTAGTTTCTTTATCTTAGACAATTAAGGTTTGAACTGAACTGAACTGAACTGAACTGAATTAAACTGAACTGAACTGAACTGAACTGAGTGACTGAATGAGGAAGGGAGAATGAGATAGTCCATACTCTGCAGTTTCAAAGGCCAGTGTAAAGTTTTTCTGCCTGTCCTTTGGGTCGAGGGAGCTGTAGTCAAACGCGTCTGGAAAGAAGCGATGAATCAGAGCACAGAAGGCCAGTCCATTGCACCAGGACGATGAGAAGTTTTCTATGTCGATGCCCTGAAAGATCAAGACAGGGACCAAACAGATTCATCTTCATCTTAGGAATTAGCTGAATCTGTCTCATTGGAGGAAGAGGATGATGAACTGACCTCATAGTTTCGCGTTTTGTTGCGACACCACTGAAGTATCTTTTGTTTGATTGAAGCTCCAGTGGCCGCGGCTGCAGCTGACCTCTGAACTTTGAAGTTGCGCGGTATCGCAGATCTAAATAGGTCACAGTAAAACACAGTTTCTGATCAAACCCACACTGGACCAGCATTTAGAGTCACTTACCAAACTATCTGAAGTTCTGTGCGATGACTTACTGTGGTGCAGCTTGTTCAAACTTGGCAATAATGTTATTCTTGGTGGCAGCCCTGATGGAGCGTGCAGAGGGTCTTGGTCGTGAGAGAGCAGAGGAGGAAGGACCGCTCTTTCTTTTAGGCTTCCCTTGCTTTTCTACCTCCTTAATCTTTCCTTTGTCTTTCACCTCGACATCTGTTTCTTTGATTTGTTTTTTCTTCTCCTCAACTTCACTTTTCTCTTTTTCATTTGGCTTTTCTTCAGTTTTACTCCTCTCTTCGTCTTTATTTTTGTCCTTTACCTCCTTTCTGTCTTCCTCCTCCACCTGCTCTCCTCTTTTATCTTCCTCCACCTCTCCCTCCACTTCTTTTTCTCCATTTACCGGTTCACTATCTGTGGTGTCGGCTGATGCTTTGTCTTTATCTTGTCCCGTCTCTTCATTGTCACCTTCAATGGGCTCTGAAGCTGTTGGACACTTATCTGTATCTCCAGCACTGTCCTCCTCCCCCCTTCCCTGTTGAGGTACTGTCTCCTCTTCCCGCTGCTCCCCCACTTCTGTTGACTCCTGACCCTCTGCTGTCTCCTCCTTCGTGTGCTTGGTACCTGTGTCTTGATTGTCCCCCTGCACTGGTGAGTCTGCCTGGAGGACAAGAATTATAAATCTGTGCTTAGTAACAGAGTCTATTTGTCTGTCTGCACACACAGAGTATAGATAAGGTATACTATTTTTCTAATGGAAATTTTCACTAGTGCAGTTTTATTTCCTGTCTTTTTTGTTTTCCTGACGATGATTAACTCAAATCATTATGCATTCTGTCCTTATCTTATACTTCACTGTTCCAGTGTGAACATTGGAGATAAACTTAAGTTTCAGTTTAATTTCTCTAAGAAAATACAAAGAAAGTGAAATTAATTTGCGACCTTTGTGTTTGACTAACCATGAATAGAGCATCTGTTTGAACAGTAACATTATGCAATATGTTGTCTTACTAAATCTAGTGCCTACACCTCACTCATGGGATATCACTAACTATGTAATATGAGACCTGAAGCTCTTGTGTTGAGTATCTCACTTCTGAAGAGCAGAGAGGTTGAACTGTCATATGTTGAATGAAATGAAACTAATCAGACACCAAAATGTTTTTTGCTCTCTAAATGTATTTGTCATTTAAATTTTACAGAAATAAAACCCTCATTCAATGATCTGTTTTAAACCTCAGTAATTTTAGAGCTCTTATGACACACATCCTGATATGATACTTCAATTAAGAATTTGATTTTACTGTAAATTATGATTAAAATATCACTGTTAAACCAATGTGCTATGTTTTTTAATGACCTGCTGCAGCAGCAGTCACTCCAGGTCACCCCTCACGGCGGTGACTCATCAGAGGGAATAGGAAACTCCAGTGTGTGTTTGTGCATGTGCATTACTTTGCATAACTTTCGTGCGTGCGTGCGTGCTTGTGTGTGTATGTGTGTAAGAACAGGTGTAGCACAGCAGACCGATGCAGTCTCTTTCTTTCTCCTGCCCACCTCACTCTAACACAACACCTGCCACAGCCACAAATGTTCACTGCCTATTCCTGGTATAGAACATAATGGCAGTCATTGTAGGCTTTTACAAACAGGAAAAAGTTTTACTTTACATTTAAATCTTAACATGCAAAACACACACCTGATCGTTGTTGTTGTTGGTGTCAGTCTGGTTTGTCGCCCCTGTGCACTCAGTTGTCTCCTGGCTTGGTGATTCTCCATCCATGATCAGAGAAGTTTCTTTAATTAAAAGATTAGAGGTCAAATAATAATAAGAAGGACTCTTAAATGATCCCTTTTCTTCCCTGGAAAGTTGTCATTCAAAGGTGAATCCTCTTCACATGAGTCCTGCTTGATGTCTCTCTTCTTTCCTTCCGTGTCCTGGTCTCCCTCTCTGTCCTCACTGTCTTATGTTTGTGATGTGTGTGTGCGTGTGTTGGTTTGTGGATATCCGCCTTCGCCCCCTTTCACCCGACACCCCCACCCTCTGCTTTGTGAGGATTCCTCCGCTTCTTTATCTGACCTTTTGAACAACACATGGTCCCGAAATAGAGTCATAGTGACATAGGCGCAGTCCAGTGGGCCAGACAGCTGCGTCTGCTGTGGAAACCGTGGCTACACATACAGTACACACAAACACGTGGGTGCACGCATACAGTCCTTTAAACATGCTTGTGCACAATATATATATCTCCTTGTTTGGTTGGAATATAAAATAGGGTAGAGCTAATGTGATTGAATCAAAGTGAGTAGGGCCAGTTTAATTTGAAATAGGACTGAGATACCAATTTTCTGGTTTCTAAACACAGGGAAACAACTTCTGTGCAAACTGACTTAATCCACTCAACAGTAAATTAGTGACATACGCTTATCTTACTGTAAGGAAGACAGTAATTTCCTAGTGAACCTTTCCCCGATTAAATCTGGATTAAGAAGATCCTCAACCAGGCTGCATTCCCACTGAGAATCTTTGATATCTATGATCTCCTTTTTATTCTATGTGGAAAGATCTCTTCTCTTGATTCAGATTGTAACCATGTTCACTGCGGAAGAAGTCTATAGGACAAGGACAATGATGGGGTGAGAAAAGGGGTTATGGGATAATGACAAAACATAACACAAAAATGTAAATTTTCCATCAGCTCTTGAAAAGCTTTATAGAGTTTACAGTAGATACACGGACAAACCAGTCCAATTTGTTCTCTTACTGTCCCAGCTAAAGTTTGCATCTACTCATTCAACACAAAACAGATGGTTTTAAAAATAAATGTCTATCTTTATTTCCACTCTGTCTGTCATTACCCTCTCCTGCCCTCCACATCCTCTGCTCTGTCTAAGGCTTGGCAGGCTATAATTATGTCAGCACCTTCTTGTGTATCTCTTCCCCTCCCTCCTGTTCATGGCCCAATCACTGAAGCACAACTCTGCATCTGTCACAGTAAAATCTGTAAAATCAGACCTGATGAACTTAAACATAAAAAACAAAGGAGATGCTGAGAGATTTATGGATATATGATTACAATATGTGTGTGTTCATGAGTTTAGTGACATGATTAAATGTCAAAACTATTGTGTAATTATTGTTATTTTTGCCATTGTTCAGGGGTAATCTCAAATTATTGTCTTTACACTGACTCCCTCATGCTTCCCAGATTCTGTCTGTGTGTGTGTGTGAGAGAGAGAGAGACTTGAATGGCTTGCTTTATAATGGATTATGGTCAACCACTGTTCCTGTTTTTCATCATTATCCAACGATACAGAGTCTTTGTGACTGAGCACAGACATTTGTGGGATGATGGAGATGGATCTGCAGGGATGAAATCCTTAACTAAACATCACCTGTGGAGCATGGGCCTTCATTCAACAGCACATTAAGGTGCAAATAAAGAGATGAGTGAACCAGCTTGATGTGTCATTAAAGTGACTTCTAGAGATCAATCAGACACTTGTTTCAGTAACCTTGACATGATTTGAACATGCAACCTTCTGATCTGGAGTCAGACACGCTACCGTTGCTTATAGGTCTGGAACATATAAGCGCAATGGCATTTTATATGGATCAATACAGCAGGATTCAGTACCGTGCTAATCTAATCTTGGCTAGTCTAATAGTGCATGTAATCACTTCCAAATATACAATCATGTGATGGCATACAAGTAGGACTCAACCTTCTACCCATTAGAGTGATCTTTTACCAAATGATATTGTCTGATTTGGGGAACTAATGTTGGTGATGGAGAATGTGAAGAGGGCCAACACTCTAATACACTGGCTCAACATTTATCAAAGCCATTAAATTTACTTGAGATGGCAACTAGAAGGCATGTTTGTATGTGTTCATACACATATAAATACAGTGTGTTCTTTCATGGCCTATTAAAGATTACAGATAGAGAACCTGATCTGACCTTGACGTGATTTGAACACGCAACCTTCTGATCTGGAGTCAGACGCGCTACCGTTGCGCCACAAGGCCTGGAACCTATGGGTGTAATGGCACTTTATATGGATCAATACAGCAGGATTCAGTACAGAGCTCAGCCTTCTACCCATTAGAGTGATCTTTTACCAAATGATATTGTCTGATTTGGGAAACTAATGTCGCTGATGGAGAGTGTGAGGAGTGCCATCTAATACACTGGCTCAACATTTATCAGAGCTGTTAAATTTATTTGAGATGGCAAATCTGTATGAAAGAGTGTTCTTTCATGGCCTATTAAACCTTGCAGATAGAGAACCCGATCTGACCTTGACATGATTTGAACATGCAACCTTCTGATCTGGAATCAGACGCGCTACCGTTGCGCCACAAGGTCCAGAAGAACAGGTGTAATGACCCTTTAAATGAATGGCATACCTGCATGATGCCTATTGCTGAAGCTGGATTGAAGGCTGAGTTATGATACTGCTGCAGTTTGCCTTGGTTCACACTGATGTGAATCATTATCCCATATGCCATGGTGTTTGTATGCTACATATTGTCCTTTGAGAATTTGTTTTCCTGTTTAACTTTCACTGGCTCAGTTTCTAAAACTTCTCACTTTCACTGATCTATTTTCCATTTTGCTCCTGAAAGCTCTGGCAATTGCACAGTCAACTCTTTGACCATGACACGCAAGCTTCTGAGATGGAGATAGATGCACTGCGTGGGGAATCACAAGGTCAGCAACAAATTGCTCTTGTATTTGGATTTAAGTTGGAAGCCATATGAGTGCAAATGTGATCACTGCAGGAGCCTTGATGCCTAACATTTGAATTCTAGCAAAACCTTGAGCTTCAGTTGATGGCATCCTCATCCAGAAAGACCAGTCAAGTTTAAGTCACTATATACACAAGTGGAGGGATTAAGGGAAGCATGTTGTGGCAACTTTTAACATTTCAACAGAATGAACTTGTACAGAACCTTGAGTGAGACTGTCATGCACATCATGTGGGCTGACAGTTACATTAAAGTCTCCAACACATGACAAAGCCTAGTTTTTCTGTTAGTGGAATGGAGTTGCATGCTAAAGTAGATGTTCAACCACAGCCAAGGGAGTGAGCTGTGAAGCATTATCAAAATTGCATACAATTTCAGAACTAGTGAGGTCTAATGTACTACCACTGCATTAGTGACTGCCAAACCAGTTGCATGCATTCATGTCCAAGAGCTAGCAGAGGACCAGTACACTTCTCATGCTCACATCAAGGCTTTGACCAGCTTGACAGTTGGTCTTCAAGATGTGCTGCCCTGTAGATGTTGCTTTTAGAGGTCAAGGAGCAAAACAAGCCAAAAGTACTTTACAAGAATTTATTGGTTCAGAAACATTTGTTCTTGTGCTGGAGTGGGCCATCACCTAGTAGCCACCCTTAAAGACAGGAAGAGGACAACAATTAGGACATGTTAGATTACATCTAGATGTCATTTGTGCCAACTTGTGTGAAATTACCTTGACTCTGTAGTCCATGCGCCTGCCAGGTGGCTGTGCAGGGCGCCCGTGAGAAGACCCAGCTGCTGCACCTCCTCTTCCATAGGCAGTCACAGGAGGCCATGCTGCTTTTGAGCCTTGACGGAGTGCAGCGTGACCACTGATGGGCTCGGCCTGCTGTACAGGTCTAGGGTCTTGTGGGTAGTGGTCTCGCACATAGTGAACATCTTGCCAGTGGTCCCTCCCCTGCTCAAAGCTGCTGCTGGCGTGAGTGACCGTGCCGGGAGGATACTGGCCTGTCAGGAACATGTAGTCGTAGTAAGGGTAGAAACCCCAGCCAGGGTGAGGCATTGGTCGAGGCTGGCTGGTGAAGTGTGGTCCAGCAGGTGCATGTACAGGTGGTGGCACTGGTGGCAGGAAGCCCAGCTCCTCCGTCTCCCTCTCAAAGTCACCAGACTCAAAGCTGTGCTCAGAATGGGCCAACTCTCCTGCCTGGTACAGAGGTCCAGGTGGTGGAAGAGGTGGACTAACGTAACCACCAGCAGCTGGCATTTCCCCACTAAAGATACTTGGAGGTGCAACAGACCATTCAATTTCTGAAGAGAGACAGAAACACAGGAGTTGTTTGGCTTGGCAATTGAGACATTGGTAAATCCAAACCAAAATTTCCTGGACCCATGATCTTTAAATGTTAGATTGCATCTACACAGTTGACTACAAATGTATCAAAAACTTGTTTACAGTAGTTTCTTTCCACTGCTGCCCATAACATTTAACATTAGATTTGTTACCTCGAGAACCAGGTTGATAAGCAGCTCCTGGGGGTACAGAGCCAACAGGCTGTTTCCTCACTGCACTGCTGCCGTGTCCCAACGCAACAGGTCCTGAAACTGAACTGTATTCAGCAGGTGCAGCTGGCACTCTATGAAGAGCAGGCTGAGGTTCAGGTTGTGGCAGTGGCTGATAAGATGGTCTGGAGACACCTTTGGAGGGATCATTGTATGACATATCTCCAGGTGCGGAGGCGCTGGAAGACGCACCATAGTTTGACCTGAAACTAGGAACCTCGTTTCTGTGACTGCCACCATAGGAGCCCGGGAGGTTAAAGCCTGAGCAGGTTAGACAGGTTAATCAGAAGTGAATTTAAACTCAATCATGCAACATGTTAATTAACATGGGTGATTCATTTACCTCCTTTAACAGGGACACAGTGTATGCCCACAGCCAGCAAAGCAAAGAGGGAAGCCCTGAAACAGTTTAAAAACAGGACAACAGAATTAAAAACTTCACCAACAGGAAGACAAAAGGCTACGCCAAGAGCTAAGCACGACTTACCCCAAGAAAAACTGTGCAGACATCATACTGAAAGCCGACACTGGAGACACAGAGAACCATGGTGGATTATAAACCACCCCAATTAGTTAGAGTTTAATGAGCTAACCATGAGCAGCTGCTGGTCAGTGGCTCCCAGCGAAGGCAGAGCCAACAGCATCTCTTCAGTCTAAACGAGGATCAGGTGGTGTCTTACCTTCCTTATCTGACTTTGTGCCCACGCTGATACAAAAATAAATCAGGTTTGACTTGTTGTTTGCTTATTTTCTTCTTCAGGCAGAGTTTTGTCACATTAACATAAAATCCAACGCAAGTTAATTAACAAATGAACCCATTCACCCATTTAAAATTGTTGTCTTTTGTTTTTTTTCAGGTATTTTGAAACTTGTGATAATTTTAAGATAATGTTATTGCCATTGTATGTTAAAATTTTAATTAAATTTAGTCTGGGGCAGTGGCAGTGCTTACTTGCATTCTTTAGTAATGAATCCAAAATTAGTGTTCAAAATGAACTGAGGAAATTGTCCTGATAAATCTGGGCTCTAGTGGGAAATATAGCATTTGATATTCATTCACAGAGGTCTCAATTGTGTTCTTCCGTGCACAGTTTGAGTTAGTGTGAACCGATTTGTTCTGCATGGAAACAATAATTTCCTGAAATTATTTTTTACCTGGTTTCCCAATCAGAAAGCCTCAGTCATCCAAACATTAACTTTTATAGTCTTTATCTGGAGGCCACCTTGTGAGACTTGAATAAAACCTCATAATTTTATGTCTCTAATGCACTGTAATGTTTGTCATCACATTATTACGTGGTTATTTGTTTCTGGGAACAGGTCTAAAATTACTTGAAGTCATTACCTGTACTGTTAAAAAACTGATGGAAAGCAATGGTGTATTTTTCTGCATTCCTCTGCACTGGTCGAGCAAAGTAGTAGTACTACAATACAAATAGCCTACAGTCCAGATGATTGGTACTATGACCGAAATTGCCAAGGCTCATCTTAAATTTGAATAAATGAGCGGGGAGACATATGAAATCAGAGAAAATCATCACGTTCAATATTTTGTTTTAAAAGCACTATCTTAATATCCTACACATTTCTTTCCATGTGTAAAACTAAAGCTGAGCCTTTACATGCTGTCCATTATTTCACCTCAAATTGGATGTGCTGAAGTGTATAAATATTACTATTACTAGTGAGAACGAGGCATATTTTACGTTGTGTTTTTTATACAGAGGATAGACTACTTCTCACATCAAAATCCTAATCGGCACAAATTGTTGTAAAATAAATGGAGAATAATAAAAAGTACAATGAAATGGAAAAGAAATTAAAACTAAGAGGTAACCTAGTTTGGTACATGTACCTCAGATATGTGGCTATTACTGTAGAATATACATTTGATTACCTTTGATTTTGCCATGAAATTTTGTTATCAATCTTATTAAAGCATCGACTTTGCATTGCAATTGCATTAAACTGTCACAGGGGGGCACCAACATATAGGCTTAGGCCTCTTCTCAATGCCCGCTGCAACGTAACTGTAAATGACGTCATCTTTACCAGTAACTACCAGAGTGCCTTGAGAGGGCACTCTAGTAACTACTGCTCATCAAGTTTGAAGGATGGTCGGACTTCTATGAAGTATCACTACATTCATTTTTTCAACGATTAAAGAGCAATTCAATGAGACAAAAAATCTCCAGAGATCGAAAGTATATGCCGAGTCACACTTGAATGAACCACAGTCTGAGAGCACACACTGACAGACGTAGGTGATGTTTCCATTACCACTGTCATTTTAGGGGGAAATGGGCCATGAGCGTCTGCTGCGTGTGAGTGCTGAAAAAGCAGAAGTCAGTGCTGTACCCGCCCACGCTTCCAGCAACGGACGCAGCAGCTATGTAGACACTCCTCCTCGTGGACCTCTAATAGCTTCCAGCCTATAATATGTGGATGGTATGGACAATGGGCCCGCAGTAGGAGAGCAAAGCTTCACGTAAGTCGACTATATAGTACATCCTCCCACGATCAGACATCAGACAGCTATTGTGTGGGAAAAGAAAAGATCAGAAGGTGTGGATGTGTGTGTGATCTTATGTATCACAGTATTCTGATTTAGGGTGCCTACAGTTGATCACACGCTTGTTAATCTACAGATGTTACAGATGATGTGTTCACTATGTGGTAATGACACGACTATTTTTTTGTACAGGACAGCGTGTTATGCGCTGGGTGTATGAGTTTCACCCAACCTGGTCCTGTTCAAACATGTCAATCACCTGTCCTCATGCTTTTTTCCTTCCTACCGCCATACATGCTACACGTGTGTAGTCTGACTGTTTTACATCCTTCTACTGTGGAGCACGAGGTTAGCAACTTTCTTTTTTGTGAACTTTTAAGGCACAGACATATTTGTGACCACTTGTTCCACATCTGTACCACAGTAGTTTCAGTATTTCATACAAAAAAATGTCAAAGATGAAGAAATGCCTAAGAAAAACACACATACATAAACACATACCTTTTTGTGGCAGATTTTTCTTTTAAACAAGTCAGTATATTTCCGGTAAAAAAAAAAAAAAAACTCACCAGTGTTTGGTGCCAGTCACACAGGTTGAGTGACAGACTGACATGCTATTCTTTTATGTTTTAGATGTGTTTTAGATTTTGATATTTGAAGAATCTCATATTATCTCTCAGAAGTGCCTTGGACTATGTATAAAATGGATTTGTGCCCTACAATTGATCAACTTCTGACATGAACACCGTGAAACAGGGGCTTTATTTGAGGGAAGCAACATAAAAGTTGAAAATCATCACTGACTTTACAGTCATTGCTTAATATGAAGTCAGACGGAATGAGCAGAGAGCTCATTCAAAAGCCAAAAAACAACAACATCATAGTTTTACTATTTTTGCTGGTTTAAAATTTGCTGTTCTTTAACTTTAAAGGAGCTGCATGTAAAAAATGTACGGCAAATAATCATAAAATCACACAAATATGTCACCAGAGAAAAAGGAGTCATGTTAATTTGAAATACTGATCTAACTGACAACAATAGTACAGCCAGAATATTCACGTTCAAAAATGTTCCTGCAGGCCGCAAATAATGTTTATGTTTAGATTCTGTGTTTTGGCCTGTTGCGCCTGTTTCGATCAACTGAGCTGCAGCTCCAGTTGATCGAAATCAATTATCAGCTATGGATATAGCTCCTCGATATCACACGGCAGAAATAAGTGCAATAGCAGCCTGTCACTGTCTGATACGGCACTGCACACACAGACATGGGGCGTAGGCAGCTCCAGAGCGGTGAAGTGAAACAATAACCTGCAGATCACCTGAGTTGATGTGAACACCGCTGTGAACATGTAGGAGATCTTTTGCTGTGATAACAGATGTACTGCTGCTACATCATGTCACTGCAGGTAGTAACTAATGCAATCTAACGGTTAGTGATTCTTGGGCTACCATAGCCACAAAGCTGGAGCAGGGCAGAGGTTAGTGTGTGGCTCCCTGGCAACATCGAGTTTGGGGGCGAGGGGAGGGGAAACAGTTTTGGCTACAGTCTTAGATGTAGCTCCTTTAACTTGTAATTATTAACTAGTCGTGTGTTTAACCCTGCTTCCACCGTTCAGCATTGTATAGTTCACTAGAGTTCAATACAAATTACATCACCTTGGTTCAAGTTTATTTTGAAAATGGTAGCATTGCCGGTCATCAGATGATCGTATATGTCACATGACTTGCCATCTTTAACTCTCTTTTTATCCTCAAAATTTTTAGAAAGAAGAAGTAGTGGGCACAGAGGAGTAACAGTCCCGTGGTTCATCTCTGTGTTAGAAAGATAGAGACATCTGACCATGAGTTGTCCAAGAACTTGCTGATAGTGGCACTTTTCCTTTTGGCACAACCACAGTGGTAGTGGTTATGCAAAAACACACAGTCACACACACGCACATTTGGAGGCCTACTTATTCAAATATGGCTAAATCAATACTTAACTTAACTGCAACCCTAAATTCAAGCTGAATGAATTCAAGCAAAATGATGAACTTCCTGCATTCTTGCAGCCCAGGGGATCCAAAAGCTTCCCAAATGTTGTGATGATTGATTTGTGGTAATACACTGAACTTTACTCATGTTGGGACATGCACCACAAACTCACAGTTTACCTGGTGTGGAGTTGCTGTTTGAAGAACAGTCTTGTGTCACAGTCTAGTTTCTGGACCTTATGTGGTTTAGTCGTCCATATTACCAGATATGAATTCCAGCTGGACATTTACTCTAACTCTTCTCATACACTTGACACAACATGCCCCCACTTTTAAGTTTTATTTTGCCACATCGTAAAAATAGCCTAAACCCACAAGTGGCCAAAAACAGATTTTAAGCAAAAGTTCTTTATAATGTTAATTGAAGTGATATTTGTCACCTCACAGTCACTTTTTGACTTGCCTATCTTTTTTTCTTTTTCTTTTTTTTAACTTGTCTGACCACTGGAAAGGGTGATCCTCGTAAGTGACCAAAAACAGGTAAACCCCACAAATGACAAAAACAAGAATGTGTGTTAGGATGCTCCAGGGTGAGACAGAGATGACTCCACTCTGCGAGAGAGAAGTCAGACCCTGTCGATACTATAGACATTTAAAACTGTGTTTCAGTGCCCATTCACAAGTTGCAGATGAAAGCTAATCAGCCGGCCTGTGAGAGTTGATTAATGGGCCCACAGTCCTCCAGCTGAGTGTGTCTGCTGCTGCACACCACACAAAGAGAGCTGGGAACGCTTTGGTAACGGAGGGCAATGACGCAGTATCGGTGCTATCAGTACGTTTGGTGTTGATCTACTCACCTTCATCAGGCAGCTCCCTGCATCTTTCTATCCTGTTTTAATACAGTTTCAGGAGAGCAATATGTGAAATCAGACTATAGCAGTCATGCTCTGACGCTGAATTTAGTTAGTTTTTGTTTTTCTTTTCTTTGCATTGTGGCTTGTTGATAGTAGTATGATAATAAAACTAATGCCACCTTTATCATTTAAACTGTAATGGGTATCCAGAGGGAAGTCATGTGGCTCATGACCTTTGCTGATTGTCTTTTTACTTGGTATCGTGAGTGGGTACTGTGTAGCTATGCATACATGTACCCATCGGTCGTTGGTTTTAGGAAGTGTGAAAGAGCTTGTTTGTGTGCATGTGTCTCATGATGAGATGACGATAGTGATCAGGCATATAGGGATATCTTGTCAATCCAGCTGTGACGTCTCTGCCCACAGTTACCAGCCGCTCCTTGACCTCCACCATCTGGCTGGATACCACTCAGACATAAACCGCTAAAAAAAAACCCCACTAAATGTAAATTTTTAATCTCATATTCAATGTTCTATGTTCTGATTTCCGGTTCCGGTTTTGTTCACAAAATAATTTACATACAATTTATAAAATAAGCAATAATAACAATAGGCGCCTAACAGACCTAGAAAATGAAAAGGAATCTGAATTGTTGAAACTGATGCATTTAACCCTGAAAAGTAAAACATTCAGAGATTCTGAGAAGCTGCTCTTCTCAGCCACTTTGTATTTCACAGATTTAAGATTGTGCTGTGATTTCAGCTGTATTTAGTTATGGATACCCAGAGAGAAAGTTAAAATTACTTTCTGATTTACACAAAGCCTGAAGCCTCTGGCTAGGATCCATGATGGTTACCGTTTATTTACCTCAACTCCAGAGGGCATCAGTGAATTATTTCTACTCCCCTGTAGCATCATGGGGCATCATTAGTCAGTTCATTAGACTTTCCTCCAGCATGTGAAGGAGGGATCATGACAAAGACAATGACAATGATGCTAATGTAGACTTAGTTATGATCACAGACTGTAGATAAAGATGGGCGTTACCTCTGTGACATCACCTACAGGTTTCTGATGTTAAAACTCAAAGTGGGCGGATCTGACAAGATTTGTGTCCCAACTGGTTATGACACAAAGGGCAAGTTTCTACACAAGGCTTTCCGGGTTGTTGTTTTTTTTGGTTTTTTTTGCTTTTTTGCAAGTCACATGACATTAAATTTGAGACTACCAGCATCATTATCTGGACTGTGTCTCCAAGCTTCACTGCCGTCTGATTGGTTGGGAATGGATGAGTGTTTATATTCTGCAGCTACCAGCACCCCGAGCAAAGGGGGTTTATCTGCTTCACAGCAGAGAGAAATGTGAAAAACAAGTAGGCGGGAAAGAGTGACGGTAGAACGAGGAAGGAAATACTGGCCTATATAAAGAGCGCGCGAGAGCAGAGAGGTGGGGTTTAGGAGCACATCTCTTTCCTACTTTCTGTGAGTACTAGAGAGTAGTAAGCTGTACGTAACTGCTGTGCTTCTTTTTCAGATTTCCTTTTCGTGGATTCAAAAGAAGGTTGTTTTGTTAAAAATTTGTAGTTTTACAACATATTTTTATTATTTCCTTCTGTTATTTTGGGGAATATGTCACCAACCAGTCATCCAGCAAAGATAACCCTCCTTATGCTATCCAGCTGATTTTATGCAGCCCATCTGTTTTTTGGAAGTGAACTGTTCCAGTGACCGGGACTTTGTGCCCAGATGTTTCTAGTTATAGCTCATGTCTTAGCTCGGCTTGTTTAACTTACACTTACTAACATTTTCCACTAGAGTGCTTTTTTCATGCAGGAATGTGTTTTATATGAAAATGAGTGTGAAAGATCTACACAGTGGGGTCATTTCAACACTTAACCCTTTCTACATGTGCCAAACTACCAATTACTTTTTAACTCTTATTTTCTGTTTGGCAGGTGCAGTAACAGGCGTGTGTGAGACAGTGCGGAACAATGCGGGGTTGTGAGAACAGCACTGCGGTGCAACGCTGGATCACCTTTGTGACAGGTCTGGTGGAGTGTCTGTGTTTTGCTGGAGCTGTGTTCGGATGGGCTTCACTTGTTTTTGTCCTCAAGACAGAGGGCTACTTCAGCTCTCTCTGCGTCAACACAACAGAAACCAACTCAACGCAAGTCTTAGGTCAGTTTGATGTTCTCACTTCTATAGCATCTCAATGTCAACTTCTCAGTGTCCATAGATTTTATTATTATCTTGATTTTATTTGACTTTTTGACTTTTTTCAGACATTTTCAGTCTTTATATTCTTATTGTTTTTTTTTTTTATTTGTGTGTGTGCAGATTGCAGTGGACAAGATGAGCAGTTTGCACTTGTCTTCACCATCGCCTCCTTTATGAATAATTTCCTGACACTGCCCAATGGTTTTCTCTTTGACCGGTTCGGGACTATGGTGGCTCGGCTCTTAGGAATGTGAGTTCAACAACTTGTTCAGTCACTAAAGGCAAAACTGGTCATATACGTATCGTATATACTCAAGAAGTTACTCAATAGCGGGCAGCAAAGTAATTTAGAGCAGGCGTTTTAAATGTGGAAGAGAGTGAGAAATTGTGAGAAATAAACTGGTCTTTCCTGTCGTATTCGTAAGATTTACAAGCTTGTTTCTCAGCATGTATTAATTATCATGACAACATAACAAAGCAGTGACGAATAAGCCTGACGTAAACATTGATATAGAACTCTGCAACACACGCATCACACGGGCCAGCTGCATGTTCTTCCTGTGTGATGGTCAGGGACAGGTCAGGGCAGTCTGAGGACAGAGAGCTTTGAGGCTGAAGTTTATAATAATATTTTGCACCGATGAGACTGTAACAGGTCTCTGTACGTCTTGACCACATGTCAGCTGTTCAGCTGTAGTAGAGGAAAACTCGACTGTTTTCAGCTCCGCCGCGACGAGCTCCAGGCATTAAAAAAAAACAAAAAAAAAACTCCGGTATAGCGACCGGACAAAAATTTATGCGGGGGGACACACTTTACCACTGATCCTGCTACACACACATGTACACATGCACACATACACACATACACACATACACACAAACATGTACAACCACTCACTCACTCAGGCATGTGCACACAACCGCAAACATGTGCTCGTTTAAATAGGGTAGGGGATATGGCTGGTATGGGCACTGAGGATCCTGATGAGGAAAGCATTAACTGGGGAGCCATCCACGCCAGGAAGTTTTGCAGAGCAACATAAGATCTTAATGAAGCACCATAAATAACTATTTTAAAGTTGGTATAAAGAAGGATTAAAAGAAAATCAATTAAAAGCCTAATTAAAAAGGTGCGTCTTGAGTCTAATGGCATCAGTCTTACTTCTGAAGTGGTCTGCAAAGTCCTCACATAGAGAAACTGTTGGGACTCTAGAGGACTGTCTAAAATCAGGGTTAGTTAAAAGTTAAAAGCACGCCCCACAGTTTGAAAAACGCTGGTTTAGAGGATAAAAGAAGTGATAAATGTTAACTCATGAAGAGCAAGACAAGTTGTTCATTAGTGTGATTAGTAAGCAATAAGTGAGAGTCGCTTTACTGCGCTCGGCTTTGCAAGTAGTATTTTCTAAATTTGTCATTCAGTAAAAAAGAAAAACTTAGATACAATGTTCATTAATTGTAACAGATTTAAGATTATTCAAACTGATGTCAATCAATTTTAAACCTTGAAGTGACACTGGTATGTTTCTACACTTCAAGTGCTGAAATTTCATTAAGCCTATCACATTTGCACCGGAGATTAGTTTTACATGTATACCCCTTCCGGAGGTATGATTACATTACCAGCTGTGTTCTCACAAAGTGGACAGGGCTGGAGTAGTGAGGTGAGGATGTGGTATTGTTCGGATTCATTAAAATTGTTGGTGTGGCATTAAGTGTTCCTGGCCTATTGATCAATAGTTAAAGTACAAATAGTTTTACAATAGTAAATCCTCTAAAAATGATCTAGTGATGCAGCATCGTTGTTAGTGAATAATTACAGTAGCCCGTAGTCTACAGTAGTAGATGAACTACTGCTAATTTTAAAATGCTGTCAAAGAAAATCTGCTGCGGTAAATCATTATGTATTACATTTGTCTTAGATTTACTTCATTACAATATCAGTTTTATTATAAAGTGATTTGTTTAGTGCTGCTGAAGTTTATTACTGTAGCAATGCTAATTTGTTTGTTTTACCTTAAAAAATAAAATTAACAATAACAGAACACAATAACCTTTGAAGTACCTAATCAATAATAGAACCGTTAAAGTACCTGATCAATAAGAGAGCTGTTGAAGTGGCAAGAGAACTTTTACAGTGTCTTTGCTCTCTTTTGCTTCTTTTTGTCATGTGTTGAAGAAAACTAGACAATATTATGAAGTTTTAGTGTATGTCAAGTGTTCACACATGATGAGAACAGCTGAGGGAAATAGTTGAAATAGTTGAATAGCCCGGGTGCACCTGGTGGTGGGGCAGTTGGAACATTGAGAAGTGAAGGCAGAGGCCAGATTAGTTCTCTTGATGGATGTTATGCAAAATAATGGAGGTTTACAGAGAGCAGCCAACAATATGCAAATGGAGATGGAGCACACACAACAGAGCCTGACACTCAGTAATGCAGCATGGAGACAAAGTGTCTTATGCTAAAAGGGAGAAATAAAGGAAACAAAGCATTATAGGGCAATGAAATGCCAAACACCTGAAAAACTAAAGCTGTAAAAGCTGTAAAAAAAAAAACCTAAAATAAGACAACTATCAAGAAACAGAAAGGTTAGGACCATAGGTCACCAGAGGATCGAGCAGTGTCAGAGGGAAATGTTGTTGCAGATGTTCTGACCCTGGAACTTCATCCAAGACACCACACACACACACACACACACACACTAACATACCTGCCCAGTTTGTTGACCCAGATATATCTAAATCCACAATAATAAGCTGGTGCTCGGCACGCCCATATGTTTCCAATTAAAGAGGGTGGAGGGAAAACAAAAAGCATGGGAATGCAAATAGTTATAGAACAGGCAGAGATGGAGCTGGGATGAGCCAAAAGAAGGAAATTAAGGTCGGCCAAAAGTTCTCCAAACAGAGCTGCCCTTGAATGTGTGTTTGCTGTGATAATATTTGATTGATTGATTTGATTTTAATTGAATTGCTGATAGTGTGTAATTACATTTTGTTGGATCTACCAAAATGAATAGGAGGTGTAAACCAATGATGTGAAAGCCACCACCATCACTTTATGTCTTATAGTTCGCACTGTGAAGCTCCCAGTATACCAATAAAACTAGGTAATAACTCAGATTTTTTTTCCACCAGTGGCGTTTACACCACAGGGACCCTGATGGTAGCTTTCTCGAGTTCAGGTGAGAAATAGTTTTGTCTGGTTGTTGTCTGGTTGTGTAACAGCTAACAGGTGTGGATCCTCATTTCTCCCATTTTTGTGTCTGTCCATTAGCTCTGTCCATCCTGCTCTTCCCGGCCCTCTCCTTCCTGGCAATTGGAGGCATCTTGTTTCTGATGACCAACATGCAGGTACTAAAATGATTTGCACGTTATGTTATGTCAAATTTGTCAGATTTATGTTGTCGTCAGTGGGTTAAGTGAGTTAAGATTTAATGAAAAGTGAAAGTTGATTTTTTTGGATGATGCAATTTAAAGTTGAACGTTCAATGTTTTCTCTCTGAAACAGAGAAAATCAGTAGGTTTCTGCCACATCATTTATGATGTAAGGTTTTATAGACATCCACTGATGCCTTAATGTGTTCTCTGTTGGTGGAGCAGCACTTAAAGCTGCAATAAAAAAGACACATGATCAAAAACCACTAACTCTAACTCATCCTGTGACCCATTTTTAAGGGAGAGCCAATACAAAAAACAGAGTTGTAAGAGATTGTTTTGGAAGCAACGCATAGTTGGCTTTATGATTTAAACTGAACCCAGATATAAAAACAGAAGCCTCTGCCCCACTGTGTTGGCCCCAGGGCTTTTCTCAGGCCAAGCACATGATTTGGTGGTGAGAAAACAGAAAGCCGACCGGGAGAAGCTGTGACATGTAATGAGTTTGAATACTTGCTACTTGTGTAGCTGCAACTCCAGTATCGAATCCTCATATATAAACATGTTGATCAGCTCAAAAGAGTTGTCATAAAAGGTCATTTTACAATCAATGAGAACAGATGGATGCATGGATGGTTAATTTCAATTGATTAATCACAGAAAAGATACATTAACGTTGATTAATTAACAGTGATCTATGGTGCTCTTTGATCGGCCTCTGTTCCGGTGTCATGTGACCTGCATACATTCAGCAAGGGTGGACTGTAGCTTCCTGTTCTCCATTGTTGTTCATTGCATGATTGTTTACATTGCAGCTTTCTATTAAGGTATTTGTATAACATTCTATGAGCTGCTTATTTTAGTGTCTCTCACGCTGTTATTTAAACATTTGGTCTAAATTTGTCATTAAAAACACATTTGCTGTAAAATCAAGTTCACTGCTGTCGTTTAAGCAAATATTGATGTATGTAACTAATTTGAACTGATTACAGAGAAGAGAGCATGTAATTGATTACATTCATTAGTGCTTAACAGCCCCCAAAAACGAAAGCTTTCAGGCATCATTTCATAGTAAATTCCCCTTCACGGACACTTTGATGCACCATTTGTGTGTATTAATGAATTTTAATTTCCCTCTTAAAGGTAGGAAACCTGTTTGGTTCACGTCGCTCCACTATCATCACTCTTTATAACGGGGCCTTCGACTCTTCCTCAGCGCTCTTCTTCATCATCAAGGTGAGAGGAGCCTGTTCATATAATCTGAAGGATATATTCATACTATTTACAAACACTTAAATAATGGTCTCCTCCCTGTCTTGTTTTCTCCTGCAGTTGGTGTATGAGTCTGGTATCTCTCTCCGAGCCTCCTTCTTCTTCCTGTCCACCTGCAGCATCATTCACCTGTTCAGGACCTTCTTCTTGATGCCCAAAAAGTTCATTCCCTACCCACTGCCTGATCACTTCACATACGGGTATGAATCCCCAGCACAACACACGTCACCCCCTTGAGTACATCCCATTAACAATCCACAAAAAATAAAAATACTATAAAAATACCTCATTCAAAGGTTCTTGTTACATAAATTCTCTTCCTGATATTGAAAAGCAAAAACAACACATATTTTCTTTAGTGCTTCAGGGCCAGCTTATTTTCACAGTACTATCCCACCTCTTCATGGAAATATCCTCCATATCCTGTTATGTGATTAAAGGGAGTTAGGACTCCAGACTTTGTTTATTCAGTACAAAAGTTTCTCAGTGAAGTGAATTTTGGCTGTGGCTAACTCCTCTGTGACCTGTCACCTATCTCAGGATAACCTGTGGTAAATCAGAAACTCGAAAGAGATCCAAGGTGGCAGCAAATGGTGATACACACAGGGAAGAGGAGACAATACCGGTGAAAACGGGTGTCCCTGTGAAACAAGGTTTGTGTTTCTTTTATATATTTACAGAATGGGCAGATGTAGCTGTGTTATTCGGATTGGCTATTTTTGTTTTCACTTTTAAAGGGACAGTGTGTAAAATTCAAGATTGCTCTGCTCACTTGCTCGCTCGCGCTCACCCCTCTCTCCAGCAAAGTGATGGTGGCCTCCGAGGACCCAAAAACATATGTGGAAATGGTGTCTTCCACGCATAGACTGTAGCTTCCACGACTGAGATGACTCGGAGTAGTTCAGGATCATCAAGTGATGAGGCGAAGATGTAAACCATATTACGATATGTTATAGGTTATCAGTGAGAGGTTAGGAGTGTTTGATTCCTAACTGTAGAGTTTTTCCGATTCCGAAACCAGTATCAGAAATTACTCCAATACTGCCGAAAATGCCGGCATTGGTATCAAATGTGTCCTTATGTCTTGATAAAATATGTCTCTGTAGCAACACAACACACAACAGTGCTAACAACTGTGATTTTGGTATTGCACATGGCCATCCATATTGTGCTTTAGATTACAATGTGATTTATTATGCAGCTATAACAGACTATAACAAAGACAACAGTTTGTGCGAAATGTATTAACATATTTACCATATTGTTTTTTTTTCCTTTTCCCCTCATCTCTCCACACTCTCAGAGAAGAGTTTCCGTGAGTGTGTCCTGTCCAGGTTCTTCATGCTGCACCTGCTCTGGTTGTCGGTGATGCAGCTCAGACATTACCTGTTTATTGGCACTCTGAACCCCATGCTGCACAGGCTGACTGAAGGAGAGCCCTCGCTAGGTACACTACATCACCTCCCTCTCATAGTGAAAGTGATTAAGCAAACTTCCTTATTAAGGGTCCAATAAATAGGACTTACTAGTTAATCTGTGCTTCAGCACATAACGTTTAGTGTCACCAGAAAGGACAAAAGTAAGCTATACATGGCACCTACAGGAATCAGCACTGTTGCCCAGAAGGGCCCGGTTTATGTTGCGTTGACCCTTCTGGGACACCATACTTAAAAACAACAGTGACAAACAAAAGGGAGAACACTTACCTGTAGAAGTTACAGCCCACATAACTCTTAATGTGTGATCAAGTCAATTATCAATCACCAGGTTCTTCATTAAAGTACTTTTACATGTGTTGAATTATAACTTACATGCAGACCTGCCAACCTGTGCGCATTTTGCGTAGCAGGTACACAATTTGACATCAAAATACGCTGGTACAATTCGCCTCTCTAAACTACACAAAAAGCTGCTGACATCTGTGAGTTGTGTGAGATATGTGAACATGCAATGCTCATGTCCGACAGCATGATGCAGCAGTTTCAACCAATTATCGTAGAGTAGTGGAGCATAGCTGCACACTCGAAAAAGTATGTTTGTTTTCTATACCTGTGCAACCTCAAATCATACAATGAAGACATGATGGTGAATCCCTCTGGATCTCCTCTACCATATTTTTCCTTATCACTCGTACCAGAGTCATTCTCTAACCATCTCATCTTTGCCTGTGTGTTCCTGCAGTGAGCAAGTACATCAATGCCTTTGCTATCACCCAGTTGTGTGGGGTGCTGTGTGCCCCCTGGAACGGCCTCATCATGGACAGACACAAGGGCAAACCCCGTAAAGAAGGTACTACTAGAATGACTCCTGATGAAGGAAATGTATTGGCATTATTCCTCTCTTGTTCAGAGCATGCTGCTTAAATTTTGTGGATGTAAAAGCATGAAAGTCAGCAGGTCCAACAGATGTCCTCCGGGGGGTGCTGATCTATCTATGGACACAATTATTTGGAGAAACAGGAATGTTTGTTTTCATTACCAATTTCTGATGTGTGTTTATAGGGGAAAGTGAACGGGAGGCGGATCTGCGGGCCTCGGTGCTTTCTCTCTTCCTGACAGGACTGCAGTGTTTGTTGTTCTCCATTTGTGCCGCCACCCCGTACCTACCGCTTCAGTACCTCACCTTCGTCCTGCAGGTGCTAAACCGCAGCTTCCTCTACGGTGGCAATGCAGCTTTCATCAGTGTGGCGTGAGTATCAGCATACGTGTATCTCCTGGAGACGAGACAAATTTGAGGAATACTCCCGTACACAGTACACAAACACTCACCAGTGAAATGCAACAGTAACTCTGTTTTTCCTCTCCCAGACCAAAGACATTCAGGTTAGATTAGTTTCTGTCTCTAAATTCCCCATAGAAATGAGTGTGAGCATGAATGGTTTCATATATTTTTACCTGTGCATTACATACTGCTCATATGACATCATGCACGACTTGTTGCATTGTTGCAGTAAGATAAAAATTCTACTTTACGATGCATCTGTCCATCCATTTAATGTGATCATCATACTTCTTATAAATCAGAAAGTAGGGGTTACATTTCTCAGTGATGTATTTCTATACTAAAACATTATGGGGTTTCTCATTGTCTAAACTCATCTTTTCCACCACTCTCTCTCTGCCCTGTCGTCACTTTGTGTTTAGTTTCCCGTCATGTCACTTTGGGAAGTTGTATGGTCTGGTCATGGCTTTGTCTGCAGTGGTGTCACTGCTGCAGTATCCCTTCTTTGCTCTGGTGAAAGGACCTCTGGACGGGGACCCTTTATATGTGAGTAAATGACGTACGACTGATGCAACTGTAAGTTCCACCAACTTACTCTTGTCTTTCACCTTATTTAATCATTATCTCTTCCTCGTGTGTCTGCAGGTGAACGTGGCTCTGACGCTGATCAGCTTGCTCGCCTTCATCCATCCCGTGTCCGTCTACCTGCACTGTCGCAGTCGTGCCTCCAGGCGAGCCATGAGCGGAGCTGTCCATGTTTCCTCCTAACGTGTGTAAAATGAGATCAGTGACTCAAACTTTGAAACCTCCCTCGTTGACACTGTTACTTCTTCTGTTTGTGTGTTTATGGCTGCGTTGCCACATGTATCCCTCTCATCCTCTCATCAAATGCAAACTTGACAGCTGTACCCAGCGCCTCGCTTTACTACAGGCTGAGCCATAGTGCAGTTGGTCTCCGCAGGTTCACTGCCAAATTACACACATCCATCATAATTAAGAGCTTCTGGTGTGCAGCCTGCTCCGACTGCCTCTCTGTATGATCTCTAGTCCTGGTGATCACACAAGGTCTGATAAATATTCCTGACCTTTTAGAATTTCACTGAGGTTTTTCCTAAAACATCTCAGGACATTTAAGCCATTTTATAATTTGGATTGAATAATGTGCAAAAAAAAAAAAAAAAAAAATCAAC
>OMNW01008727.1:9163-40313 GCA_900303245.1 Selene dorsalis
CTGGCTTCACTTTCTCTCCGTCACTTCTGTCAATCTAATTACGCCTAATAAACAACCACTTCATGTTTAAAAAAAAAAAAAAAAAAAGGGGGGGGGGGGCAACACACACACACACATATATATTTATATATATGTGTATGTGTGTGTGTGTATATAATATATATATATATATATATATATATATAAGAACACAGAGTGCTGTTCCCCAGTGGGCTCCAATCCCACTTGATGCCAAATAATCAAAGCAACATTTCCTCTGATCCCGATGCTTTGCTGTCTGAGGTTATAAAACACTTAGAGAGAGAGGGGGGGGGCTGCAGTCAAAATGCACACATATATAGTCGCTACAGTGTATGCAAACACATCCAGTGCTGGGATCTATCACAAAGTTCCACAGTCTGCCTCTGTTGGGCTTCAGTGTGTCTAACATAGGTGATTAACCGATGTTTCATCACGGTGGTTATCAGCTGGTTTAGTTAACTCTGAGTTTTCCCGCCCAGCTCTGATGCCTCTTAGGAGCTTTATTGGCAGCTAATCATGTGCAACATGATGAAACAGTGAAGCCTGTTAGGAAATGAGGCCATTGTGAGGTGACACATAGAATCATGAGGAAACATATCAAAATATTCAAAGTAAATATTAAAAGTAATGCTAAGTGAGGACACTTAGCATTACAACTACACAGACCTTTTAAACATGCTCAATATGTCCTAGAGTTAATTTGAAAACGTATTAAATCAATGGAGTTTGTTTTGTTTTGGCTAATTATGGCTTAACGACTGTGATTTATTTACAGTGCTAATTACACCATGCAGATATTTTCCTTATAAAATACACTGTAGGTACATTACCAATAATTACAGATCATTTTATTTTTAATTATAAAAACAAAGTTGCTGCATGTTATCCCAAGCTAGAGAAAGAGTCCTGTTATAGACTTAACAAGCACTTGGTTTTCCTGCCTCTGGCATTATTATCATGGTAAAAAGGTGTGTATAATAAAAGCACTGTATTTGTCCCTGTCAGGATCCTGTTGGAATAATGATTCATTTTCCTGTGATCTAATGTAGCCAGCGGTTGGCCTGTTGATATGTTTCCATGGTGATCTACCCTGGTTGAAGTGTTCCACCTTCATGATGATGCAAAGTTTGAATTAAGCCCAAAATAACTGGTGAAGCCACTAAACTCTCTGGATACAGGCTCCAGGTAAACTACTTATGAATTAGATGTCCAGCAACTGCAGTATATTATGCAGTACAACACCTAAATATGCTGCACGACTCACTCCCTTTGTGTTCACAGTCACAAAATGCAAAAAAGATAAAGCAGCCAGCACTCAGATGAATAAGTTGTAGTCAAACTAGAAGCAACATTTCATCAATTAATATATATTCACTTTATCAAGCCTACCTTGTGCACATGTTGATGTCTGTGGTGTGTGTTGAATTGATATGTCTAATATGGTTGATCCTTTTTTAGTGTGGATAAAGTGACAGAGAGAGAGCTGAGCAGCAAAACACGTGTAACGTAAGGTCCATAAAGTCGGTTTCCCCACACCTCAACCTCCCCAACATTTTTAATATGAACTGAAACACAGACCGTGGACCACAACATTAGCGAGTGAGCTCACTAATGTACTTTTGGTTAAATGGAAGCACATGGCTGCAGCCAAACTCTTGTGGACAGCACTTCCCGGGGCAGCAGACTGATGCCTTTTGAATGAGATGTTCAACAATGACACGTTGGTGCCTTGGTGAAATAGAATTCACATCCATTGCATACAAATACTTACACAAGCACAGACACCGTGTCCCAAACATGACACACCTACGTTGTCCAAGAATCTGTTATCCCTCTGTCTCCCTGCACCTCTCCTCCCTAATCCCTCTCTCCACATTCTGTCATCTGTCTGGCAGAGAGAGAAAGACCAACAAAGGAGGAGAGAGGCAGTGTGACTCTTGGCTGGGGTTGCAGGCTGTTTGGACTGATGCAGGAGGATGTGAAGAGCCCTCTCATTTCTAATCTCTCCCCTCTCTCTCTCTCACCCATTTCCACTCTCTCCTCTACCTCTTGCCCAGTCCATCAGTCCGTTCATCTGACTCAACCTCTTCACTCTTCCTCCTCCACATTTGCTATGGCTTACGCATTGAACAACACAGTTTATACGACATCAACCAGCTGTATGTTAATGGCAGATAAAAAACAAACACTGATTACACAGACAGCAGGTTCAGAGCATCAACAAGAATCAGTTATATTGGACACAATGTTTCTACTGAGTTAATAAAGCAAATGGTCTTTATTTTACATGGACATGGTGAATAGTACGCTAATCTGATTACAGTGATACAATCTCCTGTCCAGTAATTTTCCAACTGGGCTCATGGGAGACCAGTGGTTCCTGCATGAGCACCAGTGGTCCCCCGAGGAGCATGTTGACTAGTGTAATTATAAAAATTATACTAATACTGTGCCTCAAGACGAGCTGCCTCTTCTCCAGGCCACAGAGATGGTGACATGTCTCTGATGTATCCTCAAAGGGACACACACACACACACTAGTATCAGGACCTGCTTCTTTAGGCTTCTGTCAGAGCACAGTAGAGACAATATTACCAGGCTGCGCTGTTCCACTATCTTAACCAAGGGCTCCTTGGAGAACTCTCTTTTCTAACTGGAAGGGGAGAAGTCATATGTTGCGGTGCTCAGTCACAAGCAGCTATGTGGTCCACCTATTTGCTCAGAAGTCTCAAAGGTCCCATGGTCCCATTTACCACTGGCGTGACCAGGTCAGAGATTAAATATCACGACACTGGGTCAGAGTGCAGAGAGTCAACACACACACACACACACGCACACACACACACAAACACACACACACATGTTCACAGTGTAAATGAGACATAAAACAGGACCACATTCTTTCTCTGGAGTGAACCAAGGCTTATTTATATCGTAGCAAACAGGGAGGGCCAATCAGCAATGTGGTACACTTTTTAACAATTTCAGAAAAAATCATCACATCATCAATATGGCATGCTGATTATTTTGACATTAGACTTCTTGGTCTTCACAGTACCTCTAAATGAATTAAAAGATGAATCATATTATCATGTAATAATAAACTGAAGGGAAACTGTGTTAATTGTTCAATAGCTGTAAAAATGTTGGACAAACAAAGCTACACTGCTCAGTGTTTTCTTTTTTGATGAGAACAGTTGAACCAATGCTTCAACAAGTTCATATCAGCAAAACAACTCCAAACACCCATCCCTTTATCTCTCCTTGATCCTTTAACTTCTATCACCCCCACCATCCATCCATCCATTATTCTATCCCTGATCTCTTTGCTATAATCTTCCATTCAGCCATCCCTGGTGCATTGTAATCTGCTGTAATCTGATGGATTAACCTCACTGCTCTGGCACATCAGCCGATGGTTCTGGTTCAGCGCTGAAGCTTCACCCACAGATGCTCATTTCTCTTACTGCCGCGCCCGTTACGTGCATATGTGAGAACAATACCTGATTTTTTTTTTCTTTTTTTTCTGTAAACGAGAGAACTGAGGCATGGACGGCAGCAAATAGACGAATGTGAAGAGATATGGGAGATAAAGTGTAATGGCGAAAGAGGAGGCATAGCAGAATATCTCACCTTAAAAGTGGCAAAATAAATAACAGAAATATTAAGCATCAGTAACCAACAGCTGAAGCAGTTAAAAAAGCAAACTTAACGCAAAAAGCTGAACAAAGTAGATGGTAGGAAAAATGTGCTATGCAACATACTGTAGCATTTTGCTGTGTGCAAACAAAATAGTACCTCTGCTGTGTTTTAATCAAAGACTACTTGAGGAGCACAACGACACATAATTATAAGGACTGAACAGAAAGATTGAAAAAAAGATTCAAGGTGGGATGCTGGTGTTTAGTGTAAATGGAAAAAGATGAAAAATGAGAAGACACGGGCTGTCAGCACACACACACACACACACACAGCAGTCTATCTGGACGCCTGGCGCTTTCAAAGAGCTGAGCAGCTCATGCCTGGCGCTCAGAAGGTGATCAGGAGCACAAGACCAAATCCTGAACACACACAAACATACATACACCTCAGACTGAGTGGATTAAGCCTTCTCATTCTAGAGACTGTGTGCTCATTAGTGTGTGTAAGTGTGACTGTGTATTTTGTGAGTGTGTGTGTTTATGTGACAGCTAACACCCGAGATGCCACTAGAACTTGTGACTGAGGAACAGGAACAACAAATTTGATTGTCAAAAACAGACAAAAGCTTTAAAACTACAGTGTCATCACAGCAGCTCCAATGTGAAGGTTTCTCAAACAGCTCATGGAAGCAATTAAGGTGCTTTAATATATCACCTGATTACCATAGCCTGGACCTAAAATCACACTTATTCATGGAGTCATAACTCAGATAAACCTGAAAAGACAGGGTTGATTCACATATTCTTTGATACAGTTTGACCTGCACTTTCCAAATATATCACATCTCTCACATCCATCTTGAATAAATGTCCATAAATCTACATAGAGAGAAGGAGTCACTTATAAGTTCAGATGCTGCCTGAGAATCAGCACATTTCGAAGTTTCCTTCGGTATCAAAGTAACACTGTTAGCCGCCTGTACATCAGCGGGCAGACTGTAAACAGGAACTGCTAAAAGCTTATTGGTAGACTGCTAATGTGGCGCCATTGTGTTGATTTTGTTTTCAAAACAGCCGCAGCGTCTTGACTTTGAAACCCCTCAAGTGGTAGATGGTGCGCATCTCTTTGATTTTGGTTTTAATAAAAAGGAAAATATCCTCAGCTCAGAGTATCTGAGCCGCTCAGAAACATGACTCCAAACATTACAAGCAGCATGTGAAATGTAATATTGTTGCATTACGATCCATTGGGAAAAGACTAACTGCATTAGTTCTGTTGTTACTGTCTAATTCTCTCCATCATCAGCTCATTTCCATTCTCCTCTGCCCCCCCCTTCTCCACTTTCATCCTTTATTCTCTCTCCATTTCTCTCCCATCATTGGTTTCTACAACACATCCACCCTTCCCTTTTTATTCCCTCTCTACCTCTCTCTCTCTGTCATTCTCTTCTTCTATTGTCCCTCCATATGACTCTGCAACATCAGGCAGCCTGCCAAGTCAGTACACTTCAATTAGAGAAGAGACTTCAGTGCACGCACACACACATTCACCGAGACTTATATATATGCGCACACACAACGCAAAGGTCGCCTGTCTTTCAGCTGAATGCTTTGTACGCTTCCCAATGAAAACCAAAAGGCTGCAGAGCGACAGGGAGTGTGTGTGTCTGTGTGTGTGTGCGTGTGCGCAGGGCTAGCACTTGGAGCGTGTCCTAGAGTGTGACTTTGATATCAGCCTTAGTAATCTAAGTCATTCTCTCCTCTGTCTTCAGATACAATAGAAGCAGGTGTGTGCACACACAAACACAAACCCCCACACACACACACAGACCAGATGGCTCCACACCAGTTTTGGTCTGGTCTGTTCTTTGTCCTCCTCCATTATCTCACTATAAACCTGTGTATATTTTTCTGTTTATTCTATGTGTTTGTGTGTCTGTCTTATCTGTCTCTTTCCCCCATCTCAAAAAAACCTCACAGTTTCTTCCAAACTTTAAAAGCTAAAATTTTTTGATGCAGTCGAGCAGGCGTGAAGCCAAACAGCTCCACAAAATATACTCTGTGTTTCTGCTTGTGTACCAGATCAGTTATACTGTAGTCTGGGAAAGCAGAGTAAAAGAGAGTGGAAAAGAGAACAGAACAAAATAAGCGGTCCAGCGATTACAGAAGCTGCAAACATTAGTTTAATGGTACACTCTGTGATTTTTGTATTTCACCCAGTGGGCTGCAGCAGGGAGGACAACCTGGATGTTAGCATCATCCTGGTTCCCTGGACAAAGAGTCTATGGGATTTTGTCATGGGCTATAACAAAACTGTATGATACTTACACATATAAAACCTAAAAAAAAAGTAAAAAGCTAATGTTTGGCCAAACCACCATCTGGTGAATTCATCAGCTTCATGTTCAACGTGATGACATTTAACATCCCCAACAACTTCTGGGGTCTCTTTTAACAACTTGTTACGAACCTTGATTGAAACATGTACAAGCCTTAAGAAATCACATCTGGTTTTAACTGACAGATTTTATGATGTAGAATAAAACATTAAAATATCTTGCACTTGTGTTAACTACAGACCACATCTATAACTCAGTCAATAAACTAAATGGTGGCGCTATAATGCAAGCTGATTTCTCAATTTTAGGACACCTGCAGCATCTCTCTCAAAAATCGAACCAACAGTGGGTGATATCAGTGTTGAGTAAATGATGTACGAAGCCTATAATAATTGCAGCAACGATTGGAGCAGATGACCCAGTGAAGGAGATGCTATGATCCTAAAATGCAGCCAAAACACAGCTGCTACAAGCTTTAGGTATGCAAGTGAGTGTGCGTGTGGGTGAGAGAGGGTGTACGTGGAGTGAAGGGTCATTGTCCTTGATTGCAGAGGCCACTCCAGACATTAGATGTTCTCGCTGCAATCACAACGTTCACAAGAGTCCAAATCAGAAATCAGGAAGCTTCTGAAGAGCAGCCAATCAATATCATATACATCATCAAGGACAATGTTCTGGTGCTCTAACACACACAATCTCTCACTAGCCTCTCACTCTCAGCCTTCTTATTGTCTATTTCATTATTATCTCCTTGACCCCCACCAACCCTCAGTTTCTCTCAGCCTCTCACTCCTCCTCTCTCGCTCTCTCTCTGTCATTAACATATGGGTGCTGAGCCATGGCCTGATGTCCTTGTTTCTGGCAGACAAGCTGGCTTTGAATTGGACTAAAACATATACAGAGAAACCAAGGTTAGAGCAGTGACTGAGCAAAAACAACACTGGATTAAAACAAGTGTTTGTGATTTACAAAACATGCAGTGGAGTGCGGGGAAATCTCAACCACAGGAAATAAAGTAGTTGTTCTTTCCATCTGTCCAAGGGTGCATTTGGGGGCGGGTTGGGAGAGATGGGTGGAGGTGAGGGGGTGGTTTGGTGATTACCCAACACAGTTGTTTCTATTGCTATACTGAAGCATTTTATTAAATGTTAATGGTGTCAGACACACACATTTCCCTCACATAAGACATCAGAGGACAGACATTATGGTCATGACAGACCCCAGTGAGTGTGAAGTATGCCATGTGTGTCTACTCAGACAACAGAAGGACTGTGTGTATGCATCACTGTATGTGTGTGTATTAATGGATAGACAGATGGGGCAGCCTAGAGGAACAGTTGAGAAAGGCTTTATACTGCAGCTGCCCCTTTCTCTTCCCTTCTACAGCAAACACACACACACACACACACACACACACAAAGAAAAAAAAAATACACTGGCACCAGTGTGTGTGTGTGTGTGTAGTGGGTTGTTTGTGTGGCAGCTGCCCTGGCATCAGGTGGGCAGATCCCATTCTACATGAAGAAAGCACAGCTGCTGTAATATGTAAACACACCCTTCTTCCTACTCTAAACACACCACTCACTAATTGAAGATGAACTCAAGCACACACACATATACACAAACACCGAGTGTGAGATTCCCTGTAATCTAACAACCAGTAACTTTCAGAAACACATACACACATTTTGCAAAATATGCGCACAAACAAATGGGAAACACACCATCTGCAGTTCTACTGCACACAAACAGTCTGCATCCCTTCCTGCATGTGCTCTCTAATCAGATGCACATGCATACACATACACACACAGACACGAACACAAACACACACCCACAGCCACTGTATCTTTCCTTCGATGTGAAAGAGATGAACAACACAAACACACTCTGTAATGATTCTTCTGATCAGACACACCCATCCAGGCAGCATCTTCCCCCTGACATTAATACTGAAAAATGTGCATGCACACATGCACATGCTCGCCTCGCACACAGTAAGCTGCATCTTTACCTACATCCTAGTACCATGTACAGAGTGTATGTGTTACTGTCAAACAAACCTGTGTGCGCACAAATTAATGTACACACAGCACTGTTGCCAGACAACCCCCACCCCCCCGCAACATGCCAGTTGTTCTCCAGATGCACGCCAGATACAGAGACACATGTCGACCCGTCCCCTCCTGTATCTGTGCAGACACATGTTGTGATGTGAGGAGGTTAGCCAGCTTGAATCAGGCCACTGGCACCTGACACCGGTCATCAGCACAGCAGCTGTCTGACTGCATCGCTGGGCTGTTGGTGAACGTCTGCATATGCGTGCGTGTCTGTTGTTTGTCTGCACTCGTGGCAGTGGATGTCCTAACAGAGGGGCGCTGTGACTCAGTGTCAGGGCTTGTGTTGTCTACACGGGTTAGAGGCCGGGATCTCTGGAGTCACAGGGTTAACAGTGGGCAAATTTTTTTTTCTGACTGCACATTTTCACAATATGCTGTATTCACACTGTGAATTACATCATAGAGGGAGAAGCTCTTCCTGGCAGACAGTGGAGCAAATGGAAAAAATGGATAATGGAAAAAGAAAAAAAAAATTCAATATTCATTTTTGCACCATGAAATAAGTCTTTATTTATTTATTTATTTATTTATTTTACAATTGTCAGTGTTCACACATCTGGACATCAGATTAAAAAAAATAAAAAGCTGCAATAATCAAAATCATTCTCTTAATAACTGGTAAATCAAAACTAATGTGAAAGGGGTCACTCAAATCCAGAGAATCCATGCAGTTTCCTTTAGCTCTATGGGGCATTTGGAGTATTTCAATAAGACATCTTATTTTTATTTTTTTATGTGTATTTTATTATCTCCAAACTCGCTGTTCTCACTCTCATTTCCAGCTGCAGGAAGCAGTTTTCAAGAAAGACCGTGTGAAGACTCTGTATCCCACCATGACCAGCGCCAAACAGCAGGCAGGCCAAGTTGGTAAATATTTTGAAGCAAGTGAAAAGCCAGATATTTCACTCTTAAGTTAGTGAATACTGGACTAACATTCATCAGACAGTGGACGCTAACTTTGATCTGAGTCTGATGAAGTTGTAAACAAGGCCAAAACAAGTTAGTGCATAGTGTTGCTATGAAGTCACTCTTCATAGCAACAACAGTGCCAAGATATACTGTTGACATGAACAGAACTGTACATGGTGGAACCTACATCAACATGAATTAAGAAGGCTCTATGTGTTGGTAGTGAGCCAAATTAACCTGCCAATACTTTGATTCCCAAACAACCTCAGTCTAAATTAGAGGTCTTCAACAGGGGGTCCACGACCCTAGGGGGAGTAGCTATATATGGTGCTTTATATCCAACATAATCAAGATCTAGTCTGTCCTTAGCCCACTAAACAAAGTTAGTAAAGTGTCTGCATGGAGCACACGTGCTGACAGATGTGCAGCTGACAGATGTGTAGCTGTTTCCTCATTGCTACCTGAGCCATCATCTGATCCTCCCTCGTTCACGTCCGGAGGAGACAAGTCTCCTGGATCTTATATTCTGTGATTTTCCTCTCTTTATTTCTAACCGGCCTGTTTCAGTTTTTGCCCATACACACCCGGTGTCTTCTTTCTTGTGCTCGTTTGCTTCCTTGCTCCCGATCCGCATATAAAAATTAATGTTATATGAAAATAAGAAAACTGCTGAATGGAAACACTGTAATAATTCTTGTGACGACAGCTGGACACAGTGGTCTATAACTGCCGTTAATATGCAGCGGTCAATATGACCACTGTGGCGGTCCAAGGTATAGATGCTCAGAAATTGAGTGTGTTTCATTTTAATAAGCTGTAAGTTTCAGAAAGCATTAAACACATATATTTGGGAAAAGTCACGAACAGAGAAACCTGTAGTTCTTATGTAAGCAAAGTTATTTCCATAAGAAAAACCCAAACAGTCTGTCAGACCGTGTTGGCAGTTCAAGGTCTGTTTATAAATGGCAGTGGCAAAACCCTCCCCACTCACTGTACCTTAAAAACATGAATATATGAACCTATTTGAAAAGCTTATTATTGAATGCACAATAACAAGGTACATTCATACAGGACACTAGGCCCAGTTTAATATAAAAATAACATTAAAAAAACAATTTCATACTGTACAGCAGGTGGTCCCTGCTCCATCTCTCCATCAGTTTGGGGGTCCTTGGCCTGAAAAACGATGAAGACCCCTTGTCTAAATGAAGCAAGTAACAGGAGCCGCATGAATAACCCTGACAACATGTATACACAATGCATGTATACACCTCTGACTGTTGCGTGTGTGTCTGCGACCTGTTTTCAAGACTTCACTCTGATTCACTGGCGATTTGATTTCAAACTGAATGGAGAATGTTTACATACAGAACGCCAACGAGCATCCGTTCCAGGACAGCAGCACCAATGTCAGAGGCTTGATGTGAATTAATGCCATCTCACAGTTGATAGGTTTAGCTCAGATCTTTCCTTCCGTCTCTTGACACACACAAAGCTTTCCCACTTATCAAAGATTCATTAGCTCACTAATATATCCATCGAGCTCTCCATGCACATCATCCCCCCATTTACACTAAGCCATATTCCTCCAGAGGGACTGCTGAGATAATGCCCTGCTCAAGGACACAGGGGGTAATACATATGAAGTGATAGCCCTCATGGGAATTGAACCCACAACCACAATGGCACATTAGCAGCAGTCGCCTCTAATAAGTGATGCAGAACAGTATCATATCAGCCTCCATCCCGGGGGTGGCAGAGATCCTGCTGTTGTAATTCAGATCACTCTATAGCAGCACTAAAGAAGGACTATTTCTGTGTCACTCCATCCTCACCTGACACTACGATGACTTTGAAAAAAAAGGTTGTACTCTTTTTTTCTGTTCCTACTGTCCATTTGTCTCCTTCCGTGATACGAAACAGCTGGGGAATTCAAATGCAGATGAGTGACGAGGAGACACTTAAACGAGCGGAAGCCAGTTTAATGTACAGTCCCCTTGACTCATTTTCACACTAATGCATTTATTTCCTGCACTGAATAATTTTGACAGATAAGAAAGAAAGAAAGAAAGAAAGAAAGAAAGAAAGAAAGAAAGAAAGAAAGAAAGAAAGAAAGAAAGAAAGAAAGAAAGAAAGAAAAATTGTGCTTAAGGTGATGCTCTTTTATGAACATGGTCATTTATAGAATTCATTCAAAAATATTTATATGCTACTATATTTCTACTTGTGTACTTATGTATTTGTACTTTTGTCGCATGCACAGTTGACATAATGTTTTAAAATCTATTTACACATTGGTTGTACTAGGATTTGGAAACACCCAGTTCTAAGAAGTCTTCTCTATAGACATTGCCTACATTAATGTATGTAGGTGAAGTCAATGGTTAATGGCTAAAGGCTGTGTTTATGAATTGCTTTTATTTTTTCACACACAGTTGACAGCGCTATTGTTTGAAGTGCTGGTTTGATCTTATATGCTGAATATGACCAAGTGGATCTGTCACATAAGTTTTGTATCTCTTATAAGTGTTTGAATCAGTCCCTCTCTCTCTCTGTATCTCTCTATCTCTCTGTCTGTCCCTCTCTCTCTCTCTCTCTCTTTCTCCCTTCATGTCTCTCTGTCATAAAAGGTTTGACAGAAACAGCACTTTTTTGCAGACTGATGTACACTAATGTACTAATGGAAAGAGGGGATGTAGAGAATGAGAGAGAGGAGAGAGAACGAGTTGTAGAGGAGAGAAGGACAGTTTGCCCCCCCACACACACACACACTGACGCACAGATGAGATGAGGAGGGAAATTCTCGGGGGAGGCAGATTTGTGGGCATCTAGCCCACCTCAGATGGGAGAGAGAGCTGAAGGTGACATATTAGAGGGAGTGAGAGAGGGAGGTGGAGGGGTGGAGTTGTAGACAGGAAAACTGTAAGGCCAGAGGAGTGGGGGGTGCAGAGAAGTACTAGTGGAGAGAATAGCAAGATAATTCACTCAAACACTTGCACCGCTCACGGCAGTAATATTATCTCTGCATGATTTACACACTAGTCTTCCCTCAACAGGCTCTTACAACGGTTACGCACACATACTCACGCACAGGCAACTGACTCAATGATATATATAATTTCATCCACATAGAAACTACACACACACACACACAGTCTTATTACTGTAACTTTTTAGTACAAGTATACAGTTTGTGTTGGAATGCATGTTGAGTGTGTGTTTGTGTCCATAGACCCAGTGGGGTTCATACTGGGATGAAGCTCCAGGTATAAATGATAGATGCACGTACGCATGCACACATACGCACACACACACAAAGCCTCAGAGAGCCTGTTGTGTATTCTGAGAAGCTAATAGGACATTACTCCACTAACTTCTGGTTAATGGGATAAAGATGGAATTAGTGTGTTCAGGTGTGGCGCTCATCTGCTCATTATGAGTTTGCATTGGAGAGAAGACAAACTAGAGTCTTTGCACACAAACAGAGGGAACAGACAGCAGCCCGACCCAGGATTATCAATCATCTCTACCAGTCTGGTGTTTTTGCCATTTAACCAGGCTGAGCAGCCGATGCGCTGCTTCAATCATCGTCTGCCAGTCTAAATGCTAGTGCTAATTAGCATTCACATGCTAAATTACCTCCCATCCCATGTTTCCTGATTAGGCTTAATCATTTTGACAGCTAGTTTTACTGCTAAGCTTACAGAGCCAACATGCACGGTCATCAAACTCTATGAGGAGATCTAAGGAGTCCTCACTCACTGCTGAGAGCTGAAGAGCTGCTGCGCTACTTGGTGCAACCTGTGTGCAGAACCCCTGCCATGGGTCAGAAGGTTAATTTAAAGAGTTGCATGTTGATTAACAGACTGTAAAATGATGTTGTCAGTCTTAATGACATTTCCAATAAAAAACCTGGTGAAAGTCAAAGAGGAAAATCACTCGCTGAAGCAGAAGTATTCACCTCGTTCACTCAATAGCTTCAATATACAATACAAGGAAAGACACACTTCAATAATAGTATCACAGGTGTTGAAATTATCCAATTAAAATCACTGGTTACTCTTGCTAATATTATGTTTGTCACTATTGTTCATTTGGCATTAACAGCATTTGTAGTATTTTCCTGTTGTGTCTGATCAGTGCAGAATTAGATTATTTACTTTATGTACACGTAAGAGGTGTAGTCCACTGATTTCCACCTGAGGGGTCACAAAATAAGTCTCAGAGATGTGGAGGTTATTAATTATGGCAGAGCAAATCTTTACTGGTGTATTGTAGTTATAATTATCCATAATCTCATTGTTTTCTCTTTTTATGCCAAATCAAAATCTGTAGCTGTCAAATAACTGTAGTGCAGTAAAACTTATGATATTCCTCATTGATATATCATGGTGGGAGGTACACTGGCAAAAAATGGAAACACCTGGAAATTGTACTCATGTACAGTAAATGTACTTTCAACAACTGGACTGTTCATGACAGCATATGTAAACTGTTTCATGTACATTTTGAATATGATCATGACTCAATTCAAACAATATGTGCTACTCCTTATTTCAGAAAAGGGTGGATAGGGATGGAGCTATATGTCACTGCTGTCACACAGATGCTGAAGGGAACATGTGGAGCATCTTGCCAAAGAGTGAATTAGATCATCTCTGAGTGGGAGGGATGAGCGATCGAAGGAGCAGGGCAGGTGAACTTCTAGTCCACCTCAGCAGCTCTGAGAAGCCCTGAAGTCTAACCAGTCTCACTTGTCTCCTTGTCTCAAGACATTGAAGTGCCAGCATTATGTCAATCAACCTGTTGGCACAGCTACCTCACTTGTGCCGTACTCCAATCCTGTCACTCAGGCTATCTTCCAAGATAGAAAGGAAAGGGTAAAGTAATTGGATTTGCTGCTAGCAGGGAAATGATGAAATGACATGAAACCATCCTCCCTTCACCCACCACACACACAGGCACATTCACACACCTTTACACCGCTCTGATTAAATCTCCCTCTCCCTCTTTCTCTCTCTGTCTGTCTTGCTTGCCTCTTTTTGTTTCTCTGGAAATCTGGAAATACTTCAGGCTGTTGAGAGTTTCTTTTCATCTTGCCTGATGTGGCGAGAGCGCCTTGTTCTCCAGGTAGACAAAAGGGGAAACGAAATGAGGGGAATGAAAGGATTTCCAGGTTTTTACTGAGATCTGAGGAAGGCTTTTTTTTAGGAGGTTTCTGGTAAACGACGCACAAGGCAGCACACAGAGCAGGTTCCTGCTGAGACAAGCTATCGATACTCCACCTCCACCTTGTCACCCTACGTACAGTATGCTGTTGTGTTTAAAAGGAAAATGGAATCGTGTGTGATTATGAAGTACTGAGGAAAGAACAGCCAAAAATATTAGGGGTGTCCCCGAATAGTCAACCATTCGATTTGGAGAGGTCTGACTCGACTATCAACCTCGTCGTCGAATCGTCGCAAATTGTGGCTATGAAAAAACGATTGTACCATTCTGAATATATAGGGGTGCTCCCTGCTGCTGAACATCTGATTTTACACAGAATTTCTTTGTTTCTAATTGTTTTCTAACAATATAGCCTATTTTGATACACACATCACAGTGGGTACTCGACCACCGGAGCACCCAGCTTGCACCTGTATACACACAGCACTTGTATACACACACATGTACCCACTACACACAAAAAACAGCGCTGTCCATGGTACTGTGACACTCAACCCTTGGCCCTGACTGACCTACTATATAAGCACTGCATATCATGCCCACACGACGATGGGATCATACTCGTCATCGCTACACCGTCATTAAAAGAGAGACAGCGATGTCGTGCACGCGAGCCTAAAGAGTGACCTCAGGAAAAGGATGGATGGAGAATGTCCTCTTATTGTTAACTTATGCCAACTGAAGAGTTAAATTAGTTTATTTGAGCATAAAAAGTCACAAATGAGATCATGAATCAGTGAGAGAAAAAACAACATGATTCGACGATTAGTCGAATAAAGGAAAAGTCTGACGAATCAGATTCGACTATGAAAATCCTTAGTCGTTCCTCAGGAGAGTCATGTGATGTTACATATATATATATATGTAACATCACATGACTCTCCTGAGGAAGACACACACAGCAGTCGAGATAGTCAAGGTATGACAAAGAAAATATATAGCCTGGATATAAGAAGCTAATCACATCTATGTAAAAATTAGGCTAAATGAACTTATTCAGACTAACCCTTCAAAATAAAAGTCCTGCTGCTCATTCTAAGTTAAAAAAAGCACAAGTAACAATTGCAACCAAATTCATTCCTGATTATAATAAAATTGGTCTCACAAAAATAAACAAATCATATAAGCATATTAGTATTTCACATTTACTGCAGCGACCACTCTGCACTTATTAAAGACTACTTATTAAAATCTGATGGTGAATGTATAGTTTAACATGTCTTTGCTCCAATATCCTGCAAACTCCTCTTTATCACGTATCCCACATATTACACTGCACATCTATTGTAATACATGATAATGTGGTAAAGGTTATCTTCAATTATAAAATCTGGCTAATCAATTCATCATTTAATATTCTTCATCTGAAGCGTGTCGCACAATCACAAGCTCTACATCTTAAATATAACATGCAGATCAGTAGCTGTGCAGTGCCAGTGTTTTGTCACTGTCGGCTGTCTTCTTTAACCTTATTCTAACGAAGGCCACACCACACCATTAAATCATCAAATGAGCCTTCACTTTGACATGCGGCTCTTAATCACACATCCTCCGTGGTGCCACATAAAACCAATAAAGACCGGCTGAAGAATGTACCAGCTGAGTGCTAATTTGATACAATTCAAAAGCTACCACAGCAACCTAATAGGGCAACTAACACAACAGTGTTTGCCTGTACACGCACAGTGAAAACCAGTACAGCAGTGGGAATGTTAAGTGGGTTATTTGCACATAGACGCTGTGCTTAGTCAGTCAACACATTCTGATTAGTCATGCTGATGTCAAGCACCACTGATTTACGCTGGCTTACGTCACAGCTCTATCTCTCTCTGTCACTCTCTCTCTCACACGCACACACACAAAGTTGCCAACACTCATCCAATGGACTGCCTAGGTTTAAGATTTACACCAGTGATTATATATTCATAGATCAATCAATAGAGGGAGTCTAGCAGCCGAGACATGTCCACGCAGGCAAACACACATTTAGCAACAGTCGCACTGTAGGAATTCTAATGAGTGTGTGCGCGCCAGTGCAGACATCAATATACTGCAGCTTTACATTTCATTAGGCCAAGGAGCACAGTTTAACTCCCAATGAATAGCAATAAAACCACACAGCCTGTAACCATCTCTCCCCATCTGCCTCAGCCTCACTCATTTTTTCCCCCTTTCTTCTAATCCCAGCTCTGTTCTCTTTCTTCCTCCTTCCTAAAATTTGTGTTGGACAAATCCAGTTTGGTCATTTAACAGCTGTTTTCCCATTTTATACGGAAAGATCTGATTTAAAGCTAAAACTAATCACCTCCACCATCAGAGGAAAGCCACCAACAAAAATAAAAGCCTCATAAACTGCAGCTTGAGTGACTGGTGATTTACGCTAATTATCGTCCTGTGTCGCCATTTCCCTGCTCGCACAGACGACTGCGTGTTACTGCAGCATCTGCATTGATCTGAGTGAGGACACCGGCAGCCTCCACCTCCACGCTCACCTTCCTCCCTCCATCCCTGAGCACAGGAAGACACGCCGGCTGAGAGGAAATGGGATTCCGATCAGCGGGATATCATCCAGGATCTGCTGACCCCACGCGCTCAACACACACACAAATCATCTGTCTGCGCACACACACACACGCACACACGCACACACAGACACTGTCTATGTCCAGGGGTCAGGCACAAGGACTAGTGGGCTAGGTTTCAGTCGACTTAGCAAAACACCAGAGACAGGAAGCTGTGTTAGGAGGCATGTGTGTGTCTGCACAAGTGTATGTGCATACTGTCGTAGTCTATATGAGCAGATGACAGCAGCATTACTGTAACACAAACACGCACACAGAGCTGATGCTTTAACTGTCAGACCGTAGCTGCTGAATCTTTTAGTTCAGTTGAATACAATGTGACAAAAAGTCAAACATTCTCTAAATTTTTCAAAGTTAAAGTGAAATGAGCATGGATTATTTCTTTATTTTTTTATTATGTATGCATGTATTCAGTTATCTTTATCCTCAGGTGATTGTTTTATTCAGTCTCCAGAGAACTGGTGACACACACACACACACACAGACACACACACTTGCATGGAGAAGTCCTGCTGAGCAAAAACGTGGAAAAATACAGAAAAAGAAACACACAGACGGCTCAGTCGGATCTCAGATGAAGGAGCAGCTGATTGGCACACACATACACACACGCACACTGTGCGGTCTACTCAACAGGGGTACTTCAGTAGCACACACACACACATACTGTTAACCCACAGGCGCACATACACAAAAAGAGGCATCATGCTGTGTGTATGCTGAACATTATGGGAAATAACTGTTACTACTACTTAGTGCTAGATTTTGAGGCTGCCATTGAAAACACATACACAGAAACAAACACAGAAACACAAACACACACACACAACACAGAAATTTCTCACCTATGGTACACCAGAGACACAAAAGAAATCACATCTTCACCCACCTTATAACCACTCGGAAACACTCCCTGGCTCTTGATAATCCTGTGACTGGACTACCGAACATCACTCAACAAGATAAAAACCCACACAGCTCCAGTATGTCTAGCAGCATGAGCTCCACTCAACACATCATCCAAAAAAGACAAACACAAAACCATACATTGTAGAAGAAAACTTGCATCTCCAGAGCCGCTGCTATACTTTTCTCTTCAAAGGTATGTGTGTCTTATTTGCTGCACTAGAAAGCAATAACAAAGCAGTGAAAAGCCATTTTAAGACAGAACACACACAATATGCCATTAAAGACACACACACACACATACACACAGAGCTGATGTCTGCAATGAGATTTGTGATGACAAAACCATTTGTCAGCGATGCCAAAACCAATGACCATTGAAAATACATCACAAAATGACACAAAATTGTTCCAATGTGAAAATGGTTTTCCACAGAGTACGAAACACACTTTCTCTCTCTCCCTCATGCACACATACACAGACACACACACAGTGTTATATTTCCACAGAAGCATCTCAATCACCATATTAGTCACATTTTATTAGTCCTATGTCAGTTGCCGCTATAATTTATATCTCACATTGTTCACAAAGATGCAATGAATGACAAAAGCCAGGAAATATTCAACAAAAAAAACTTAACAGTAGCTGTCAGGTGAAAAACCCTTTATCTGCAGAGCAGCACCATTCCTTTAACTGTGATATTTTTTGAGAATTCATCTACTGTGGGTTTTTGAAAACAGTCAAACAGGATTAAACGATGGTTGAATTTTGCCTGTTTAAAGCGTTTGTTGTCATTTTCCAAGGTTGATACAAAGGTTACCTCTACGAGCCTTCAAAAAGGAGTTGTGAGGTTTACACTCTCTCTCCAGCAACAGTGCCTTCACTTTAAAGACTAAACTGAGCACACACACACACACACACTCCAGGATGCCTACCTTCTTCATGTGTCCGCTGCGAGTGCCTGTGAACGCCACAGTGTGTCCGCGGTAGTCGTAGGCCGCCACAGACGTCATGCCGTCATCCTTGTCCACATAGAGCGGGATGCCCTCGATGGCAGTGGTGCCCCCTAGAGGCTGGTTGAAGTCCTGGCCACAGAAGTTGTCGTCTATCTGCAGTGGCTGTGGATATGGAGGGAGGGTTTCGGGAGGTAGAAGAAGAGAAAGCCATTAACTCAAGCATTAACATTCCTCCCTTCTCTTGTTAAACTAACATTAATTCTTAAATAAGGGGGAGGCTTTCGATCTCACCAGCACTTAGTAGACATTTTATGGTGCTGGAGCGAAGCCAAGTCGCTGCAGATTTAGTGAGAAATTGTGTGAAATTAATGGGCGTCGTAGGGAAAATTAATTTCAGTTTTCTCAAATCCCTTGTTTTGGACATTTTTAAAAGAACTGATAGACAATGTGGGACAGTTAAATCCGTCTTTCATTATGGCCAGTCTAACCAGTAAGTAGACCAATCCTGCCAATGATGGCTGTCTTCCCCTCCATTACAGCCTTTGATTTTTTCATAGTACCTGATGTCAACCTGAGCAATCAAGCATCTCAGTGTGGTGTAAATGAAGCAACAGTTGTTTGATAACTTTTTAAATATTGATTTCTTTGTGTACAACTCTGAATGTAGCTTCTAATAAGAGACAAGCAAACAAGCCAGAGTAAATCCAATGCAAGTGGAATAAACACAGAGGGGAGGGTGAACAAATGAGCAGGACACTGGTGGAGATGACAGAGGAATGACGGGAAGCAAATTATAGGTCAGATTAGCATACCATAATCAAAGTGTCTCATATAGGCACATCGCTGCCCTGATATGCTGATATGTCATGCTTGATTTATGAACATACACTATGCTTGTGTGTATGTGTCTGTGTGTGTGTGTGTGTGCACGTGCGCGCATGTAATAGGCATGTCATTAAAAGAATGTGATAGCGATGTACGCATCAGGAGGTTTCCTTTCCTCTGACATGTGTAGCAAAAATAATCGACAGCATCTGTATTAACTGTGACGACCTCACACACGCGCACACACACGCCTTCACACACCTGACGAGAGGCACGCTGAGAATTACACGTCAGACCCACACAGCATACAGTGTGTATGCATCTATTTAAAGTGAGATTAAATAGATGCATACACACACATGCACATATGGAGAGTCCAGTACGCCAAAGTCACATACATATATGTAAGATTTTGAAACTGTCCTATAAAAAACAAGCCCTTAGGGTCGTCTGTGCAGCAGGTTGTGAAGACCCATTATCATTTTTTGTTGCTAGGGAATAATGGCTGTAGTAATTATGATAGGGCCAAACAGAGTGAGGTGGTGTAATGTAAAGAGCAACAAAGTTCAGCAAAGTCACAATATTTTCCTTTTTTTTTCTAAACTTAACCAAGTCATGAGTATTTATTAGTGTAACCATGGATAAACGGGTACACCACTGTTGTTTTTACACCCACTGACAACCAGGGCCCTGTTCTATGTGTGCTATTGCAGGAGACACACCTTTGTGTCATATCAGAGGGTTGAAAGAAAATGACCTATATGGTTATTCAGGTTGCAGGAGGCTGACAGCTCCAGTCTGAATAGTGTAAGCTGTCAGCATACAGCTGAGGAGATTTGGTTTTAAATGCAGTGACACTGGATCAATGCACAGTTCAGGTACAAAAGTCAAAATCATTATGGGGATATCTCAGGTTTAAGCCACATGCTCATCACACATCATGTAAATCTTGATTCTTCAGCAAAGTCTATTTCTGTTGTATCAATAAAACCAACACCTCAGCCTAAAAGGTATATTTTCTACAGTATTTTCAACATCAACAGCAGCATTTCCACTGAGGTACTTTCATGTTTAAACTGACACCTGCAGCGACGACTTTGAAAAACAGAGAAGATGCACAAGCATAATCACATGCATGCAGTGGGAATTCACGTAGATGTAGATACAAAAACCATTTCATTCACACAGAGACATATGCAAACAGCAACACACACACTTCTGGACACACATGCATGGAGAAGCACACGCACAAGCGTGATTGAGCCTCCCACACTGCACAAATTAACATGCCAGCCTCCTCTTGTTCATTACAAGACGTATCGTCTCCATAGAGACTAATCAATCACTCCACCCCTCCAAAACAGCAAAGCTGTCAGGGAACGGGTGTTTGCGCGCGCACGTGTGTGTTGCAGGCTTAAAAAAGGTTGAGAAAACGCCTGTGGCAGACATTGTCTGCTTTTACCAGAGTTTCAAAGGCAGCCAGAAACACAGCAAAGTTTAACTTCAATGAATAAAGACACAAAGTAAGGCGAAATGAGTGAGAGACAGACTCAGACACACATACACACACACACACACAACGCTTTGGCTTTTGTATGATTTACATAAACATGTTCTCAATTTTGGGACTGTTTGTGAGTAATCTGAGAGAAGGAAAAGAAGGACAAAGGGCGGCAAATACAAGAGCGAGGAAACAAAATGAAGCAAGTGAAGAGATGAGAGAAGATAAGAAGAAGAGAGAAGCGAGGGATTTGAAAGCAGAAACCAAAAGGAGAGTGAGGGGAAGGAAAGGGGAATAAATAGAGAGAGAGATGGCCATGCCTCAGTGACAGTGTGAACCCTGGTCTTGGGTCCCTGCCATACAGTCCCCCTTGTTTCCTCTGATAAAGACAGACCAGAACCAGACCTCTATTCATTTCTTTCACTCATTTCCTCTCCCTTTCTCCATCTCCTGTCCCATCCCTCTTTCAGCTCTCCCTGCTAAACCTCCTCTTCCCTCTTCTCTATGTTCACATATTTCTCTCATCCCTTTCTCTTTTTTTCTTTTAAGGTTCACAGAGACTGACCGGTGGGAAATCATGTCCTTCCCAGAGGGTGATTTTTTTTTTCTTGTGCTTTCACAAGCCTTCGGCTCTCAGACTCTCTTTCTCCTTCTTTCCTTCTTTCTTTCCTATCTTTATCGTGATGATGATTATGGTTGGATCATTTACAGGTCACATGATGGTTGATGAATAGCTACATGCTGCTGCAGGGGTCTCTCCATTGATATTAAAATAAATTATGGGGCAAAAAAAGACTCATGTGTCATGATGGTTAAGTATCTGTGCAGCAAGCACTCAGGTTCTGCTCCACTTAAGTCCAGGCCTGCTCTCCAGTTCCTGTCCAAACCAAAAGTTTGAAGGAACACAACCAGACTAAAACTGTTTATAATAGTAACTCGTAACAGCATCCTTTGGCCTGGATTTATTTACACCAGGCGCCTCGTTCTTGTAAACTAATCTGCATTCCCAGTGTTTGGGGTGCTCGCACAGACAGAAGTGAGATCGCCATCTTCCCAGCGCTGTAACCGGCGTGCTGAGGACGCTAATGGTTTGTTATGTTTAGCCTGACTTGCATCATTACCGTAGAGTCAACAGCTCAGATTGAGGCACAGTGGAGCGTTCAGTCGACGTGTTTTCACTGCAGACAAATGTGGCCTCACACAGACCTGACATCTGCTAGCTGTTGTGTGCCTTGTAGACATGTAATTCCTACAGTCTGCCTCCTCTATCATTCTTCTACAGCAACTCATTGAAGAGACGCTGAAGCGTTTTCATTCGGAAGTGACTCACAAGGCGAAATTTAAATAAAAAGCCTTTCATCCACACTCCGTTTATATTAATGACTACAAATCAAAGTTCAGCAACCCTGCTGTATATAAATCATTTTTTAAGATATGAACCGTTAAAGTGCATCTTTAGAAAACACACAATGTTGCAGCCAAGTGCAGATGCATTAGAGACCGACTGAAACCCACAGGTGTCACAAATGCACCAAACAGGTGTAAAAGTATCCGTCTCCTCACACAAGTGACCTTTTGCCCTGTGTGTAGTGTGTCAGTGAATTCAAAGGGCAGTTGGTGGGGAAAAGCCACTCACAGGGTCTGTCCACTGTGACGATGCATGGCAGCCAAAGTTACAGTGACAGTGATTAGCTGATGTTCCCGTTGCTCCTGACACAGGGGAAATGGTTCGTGAACATGACTCTCTGAGCTGTGTGTAGCACTTATCTGATCTCCAATCAGTTCAACCAGTGACTGATCTATGTGAGAAAGTGAAGGAACAGTCTCTCATTCACAGTCTGCAAATGCATTCATCCATGTGAGTTGGTTAGTTTATGAATAGTTGGTAGTCATATAGCTGTTGATCACTACAGCTTAGCTTTTGTTGCTAAAGTGGTTGTTGAGGTGTTTGGGCAGTTACAGGGGCGTCGCCATCACACTGAAGGGGACTCGACTGCAAACACAGAGTTATAGAGCCCAATAGAATGCCAGCATAAATAAAAGTGCATTAAAAAGCATTTTATACAAGAGACCTGACGCAACTTAACAGGCATTTCCACTTCCTATTTCCAATTTGATCTAGTGGACCAGTTAATTCTCATTGTAAAACGTTTAAACTGTCTAATCTCTGACTTGTTATGACTTGACATGTTAAAATTCAGTGACTGAATTCATTCAGTATCTTGACCTACATGGTTAAAGAGAGTTTGGTGTAAATCAGTGTAATAATCCTTTATTGTGCCCTGAACATAAGGTGACCTGCTCCAGTCTTTTATTAGTGCTTTTATAAGCACCATATAGTTTGTCCCTGTTGGCCTAGTGGACCTCTGACCAGGCTATTATTATTACTTGCTATAGCTCATACCCAGGACACTGTACATAGCATTATTACACAGATGCACACACACACACACACACACACACACACACACACACAGATACACACACCTTTGTTCTATTTCCAGGGGGTTAGACAAGGACAGAGTCCCCTGTGTTGTCCTTGCTGAAGACCTCTGCTGTACACGGGTGCAGGCTGGCCCCTGGCAATGTATGCACGCGTGCACAACCACACACACACACACACAGACCCCTGCCAAACTCTTGCTGGGTGAATGATGATGGGGTGATGAGGGAAAGAGTGGGGCAAATGAGATGAAGGGAAAGCAGAGGAGAGTGGGAGGGAGAGAAGAGTTAGAGAAGAGGGGAGAGACATAGGGGGGAGGCTAAGGGTCAACAGCGCTCTTGTCGCCACTAATGAGCCTCAACCCAGGAAGAGAGAGGACGAGATAGACGAGGAGATAGAGGGAGAGAGAAAGAGTTAGGACTCGGCCTTTTGAATTGTCCATTAAGTGTGTGCATGAGAGAGCTGCAGTGACCATACTGTGGTTTTAAAAGATGCAGCACTGGGAAGAACATGTTACCAACATTACCACAGCAAGCAAACACACACACACACACACACACACACACACTAGGCTAACACACACATATCCACTGTAACACTATAACTGCATTAACCTTTTATGTCTTTGTGCCTTATTTTCTCCCTGCATTGCGCCAGCATATATTTTACTCAGTGACATGATCTTTGACTATCTCCTTAAACCATAACAAAGACTTCAAAGATCACTCAATCATTAGAACTGCCTTCCTTGAAAAAAAAAGACAAATAAACCAAGACACACACACTGGCATCTTTTGTATATCATGATGGAAGATCAGACCACAACGGGCTTCAATACTGACTGATCCTGGGGCAAAGTGGTCTCAGTCTAACTAGGTCTAGGTATATACCAAAATAAGCTCACTGTGACTTTACCATCACAGGATAGTGAGTGCTTTTTCAACTATATGTTGATGTCATTACTGCGGGGAGGTGGCAGACGGACCACAGCTACGGGACGGGACACGAAAAACACACAAACAGTCCGACAGAACGGCATGACGGCAAAACGATACACATGTGACAATATGTTGCTATGGCGATGGTGTATTGTTTACAACAAATTATTGTGTGTTATTTAATGTTATTATCATACCTATACATACATGGCTATAAAATTCAGATTTCTCTTGATATTGCATTGCAAACTGTTAAATTCCCCCCACATCGTCGGATACGGTTGTGAATACCATGGCGGTGGACGGTGAAAGTCAAAATATTTTAACTTTGGACAGCATTGCGGTTTACCGTTGCCATCGACGGTAATCTTTCCCAGCCTCCCCCAAGTTTTACCTTTGTTTTCTCGTCCACTAAAATGACATCCAGCGTGCCGTCCATGTGAATGCCGCATTAGTCTCGCTCTGTGGTTCAGTGTTGCTACTTTTAATGAAGTAAACTATGTGATTACGTTTTCCACTGATGCCGAGGAAGCTGTTGAAAGACAATGACACTGGTCTTTGAGCCATAAAGAATGACTTATTTTTTAAAATTGCTTTCCATGACTTTAAATGACTCAAAGGACGATGTGCTGCGGCTCTGTTTGATCACTGCTGCAATTTAATTGGTGCCACATCAAGCTGCTGCCAGTGTTGGTGTTATTTCCCTATTAGTGTGTTTGTGGAACAGCTGCATTTTGGATTGGAGTGTAGTTAGCCGTGGGTTTATTCATATCATGACTGTCCTCAGGTTGCTTTTGGATCGGGACTATATTTCTTTGAAAATGTCGGGTGGAAGTTCCAAAAATCAAAAAGCCAGCAAACCTTATTGAACATTGCAGGAGGCATTGTCCCTGTACTAGAAGTGTATTATATTCTGTCTATGTGTGCATCTCTCTCTCTCTCTGTGTTTTCAGTTCTCTACAGTAATTGGGAATGAAAGCAGCTACATCTGGTCTAATTGTCAGCAGATTTTTTTTTTCAAATCTTCTTTTGCAGAGATGTAAGAAAAATTGCAGATTGAGAGAAAAGGAGAGAAAGCAAGTTAGCAAGTGATGGAGGTAAACAGAAACACAGAGAGAGAGGGAGAGGGAGAGCGAGAGAGAGATGTTGTCAACATGCTCTCCAGAGACCCAAACGTCTCAAGCACCTCATCATCCAACACTGGCATAAACAGTGCTCCAATCCCATGGAGAATGAGAGAGTGTGCGCATGCTTTTCTGAGTGTTTGAGGGAGAGAGGAGAGTGTGTATATGTGTGTGTGTATGTTAAACATAGCCCATGCCTCAATCCCATGTGATAAAGATAATGTTGAAGCGAGAGTTGTACTACAGAGACAAACTGGCTGATGCAATGAACAACAAGACTTGCAGAGTGGAAAAAATGCATTTAATTGTGTGTGTGTGTGTGTGTGTTATTTTAATAAAGACAGGGGATGAGAGTGAACTGCCAAACTTGGGAAGGAGTCAACACACCGACACACACACACACACTCACACACACACCGACACACACACACACTTGCACTACGCTGGACTACATCCAGGTATTTGTTGTGACTTGGCGTTGGAAGCAGAGAACAACACTGGTTGGCCTTTAGTTTCCCCCAGTGAGCCAATATCTGCTCTCTAATTGGTTGTTAATGAGTGAGTGAGTGAGTGTGTGTGTGTGTGTGCATGTCTGTTTGTCCGTGTTTATGAAAGAGAGGAAGACAGTGTGTATTTGTTTGTGTGTGACAGGGTGGGGGTGGGGGGTGCAGCAGGGATCTTTAACATCTGTCTAACAGACTGGGCCACTCAAAGCCTTGACCTGCGTCAACACACACGCACAGTTGTTTAATGTGAATTTGTGTGCATGTGGGTGAGGAACAGCATGTGTGTGTAGTGGGAAAGAGGAGAGTGCACGCCCTCTGCAAGACATTCACACACACACACATACACACACACACACACACACAGAGTGGACTTTGTGCAGACATCTGGCAGTGCAGTCTGCTCTAATGGCAACAGAACTGCAGGCATCTGCATCTCCCACCCACACACACATGCTGTCATCGTCACGCACAGACACACACATAACATACAGTTACCACTGTAAGATCTAAATGATTATTATAACTGGATAAGCACAAGCTACAAGTTTGTCATAACAAGCATTTCTAACAATATTATGATGAAAACACCCAACACCCTGGAGACTGATGCTGAATACCATGCAGGTGCTGTCACCAACATAAGTTAAGGACAAGAGCTGGGATGAAGCACTGGGCAAGACAGATACAGAAACAAAGAAGATTTGTGTCTGCTTTAATCACTAAAAGGCACCTTGCAGAGTTTTTGTTTTGGCTTCTGTCATGGAGCCATATTTTGATGATCTGGTCCCCCCACACACAAACATGCAGATGATGCTAAACACATTTTTTGTCCATTTGGCGCCAATAAGCTGGTGTGGCAGTGAAGTAGCAGAGGAGGCCAGAGAAAAACATTAAACATAGTTTTTATACAGAAACTCCACAGGTAGGTTAGGTTATCGTTACATAAAAAAAAAACAAAAAAAAAAAAACTTGTTTTTTCCATTGAGGTTTGGTGAATCAATACTGAAAATAAGAACACTGTAGTGAAAATGTGTCAACTGTTGAAGGGAAAAAGGAAAAATCCTAATCCATCAGATTATCTGCAAAAAAAACATTCAAAATCTCCTCCAGATTGCTTTACATCATATTTAGACTTTCACTCCACACAGTGTTGACAGTGCTCCTGCCTCAATGGACATTGCAGCCACTGTTTTTTTATTTTAACAAGCAAAAGGCCAAAAGGAGCACTGGGCACCATTTGTATTATTTAAATGTCTCGTCATGATTTTTGCATACAGAACAAGGCTTGTCTGGTTTCATGCTTTGTTTTTCTCCCTCTTTTTTGGCAAAATGTTTTTTTTTTTTCTTTTTTTTAACTTTTTGCAAATTCACGAGTGGAGGGAAGGCACTTCGACATTTCGGCATCTGCTGTTTTGGCTTGGGTGAAATGAGGAGTATTAAGTTGGAGATGGAGCGAGAAGCTGGCAGCAAGGAGATGAGCTCTGGTGGAACGAAAAGCTGCAGGCAAAAGAGAGGGAGACAGGCAGAGAGAGAGAGAGAGAGCCTTGAGCCCCATAGGTCAGAGTCAGAGGAATAGCTGGGATGCCAGGAGATCAACATTTATTTTGCAGCTAGATTTATCCCACACTGTTTCTTCACTCCACTGGGCTAGTTCCCTGCCCATGCACACATCTTGTTTTTTTTCAGTCTCTGATTCCTTCATTGTTTTCTTCTATTCTTCTCCTTTATCTTTCTTTCTTTGTCTCTGATTCCTCTGCTCCCCCTCTGATTGAAAACAGATGCACCCATGTGTGGAGCTGAAACATAATTCTGATTAAAAAAAAGCACACAAAACTTGACTGACCTGCAACCCTGAGGTCTGTGTGTGTGTGTGTGTGAGAGAGAGAGAGAGAGCACATAACTGTTTTTCCTCACAATTTCCAACATTTTTTTCTTATTTTCTTTTCCTTCTTTCCATAAGCAAAGTAAAAGACAAAGTAGGAGATAAAATGTGAAATGATTTGTGCAGGTTTGGTAATAACTACTTTACTTCCTCCATCCTTCACCACAGGGATCCACACATGCATAAAGCCTCATCAGCAAGCCTTTGTCATCTGTCACACTCAGTAGCTTGAAACACTCTTTTTGGGGATGGTGAACTGATTTAATTGCCAAGGTTCAACATAGAGGCAGCATCATGAATGCGAGCCTGTTGCTGTGTCCGCCACACTGGTGAATTCAAAACAAACTGGATCGCCATTTAAAATCATCGCCAGTCTGGTCTTGTCAAGATTCCCAGTGGGAAACTTTTCTGGGTCATAATTTCATTAAGGTGTGGGGAGAGAAAAACAAAACGTACAAAGTGGAGGAATCCCACCGAGATAGAGACAGAGATCTGTGGGAAGCGAGGGTTTAGCTCCAGCCCTCCAGTGTCAGTTGGCCATATAGGTTAATGTGCCACATTGGGACAGGGGCTCGCTTTACCCCGGTTCGCCTCTGCCAGCAGCTCAGCTAATTCCACGTGGAAAGCCTCAGTGCAGCGTGTTGTTTTTCTGGCACAGTAAACATTTGTTGACAGCAGTGATGCAAATTTTTAACCCAGCCTGCTGTGTGAATTTTAATCTCTGTGTTGGCGGTGTATCTAAGTATGGCATCATTTTTTTTTATCTTACTATAAATTGGGAATTCATGGCAGCAATGATCCTTAAATGTTACTTCCTGCTCATATTGTGTTGTTAAAGGAATAGTTTGTGAGTTTTCTCAGACGTGGTCACTGTTCTCTTTACGAGACATGAGGTTAAGATACATCCTCTGAGCAGCCTTAGGTCTTAAGGGCAGACTGGAGGTTGGTTATCATGCTAACTTCAGTTGAAGATGTGGTGGAAACATGATGGTGCTGCTCTCCACCTCTGGAGACAGCTCTTGGTAAATAGGAATTAATCTTGACGTTGGACTTGCTACGTCTCCTATTGATTGGCTGTAAACAGCAGTTTATGCTAATATTGGCTGTAGCAGCAGAAGCATTGACAAATTTTGACAGTTTACCCAACTACATTTCAGTAACAAAGAATTTCTTAATTTGAAACTCATGACAGTTTTTATTCCACCGTGCCACAGACATCCAGGGCTGGAGGTGTGTGGTTAAGCTGAACTAAAGGAAAGACTGATTAGATTTTTTGTGGTTAAAAGTCAAAGGTCATGGTCATGGTCACTTCTCTAAACATGATTCTGGCCTTGTGAATGAAATTCATCGAGGCTGTAATTTGACCTTCACTGTAATTCCAGGCTCATTTAGAGAAAGATGCAGTTACATGGAATTGTATAACATTTAATCATAATGTTATGTATGTCTGATTTCCACATAGATCTCCAGATGCGTATATGACAGGTATTGTGAGCTAATACAAGGATCAGCATTAGGTCTGATCTGGATTCATACTGTATCTTAATGGATCAGTATCAGCAAAACAAAACTAATCCCAGTTGAGTGCTAATCCTTCCTTTACTGTACTTTACCACTTTAACATGTACGTGAGGACATGCTGCTGCTCTTTACAGCAGCCAGACTCCACAGTGGAAGTGAAAATTAGAGTGAGTGAGGAGAAAGATCTGTGCTCATCACTATGCGTGACTTTGAGTTCTGACATCGCAACTGACACTGTACGCGACTCAGCTACAGTCAGACACTAACTAACTGCTGTTGAATTATCTCTTCTCTCTCTTCCATGAGCAAATAGAAGCAGAGCTCAGAGCTCTCACTGACCGCAGGTTCACCAAAAAGACAGATCCCGACATCTGTCAGAAATTAACAGTAATTTTGAGCGTAACTTGATGATAAACCTGAATAAAATGTGTCTGTTTTGTGGTTTTGCTTCCTTTTCAAGCCACTGTCTGCACCCAACCAAAGGTCCACAATGAAGGAAGATACTCCACTCTGCTACACCCCTGTACAACCACAATCATGTTCATCATATCAACAATTTGATTTGGTAAGTTTACCAACAGAATATTTTTGAACCAGGACGTGGATTATACTTCTACAGTACACATTTTTTTGTGTTGTTGGCACAAAATAATGAATAATGAGATCAATATTTAAGAGTCAGGGCAAAAAATCCAGGCACTCAGGTCAGTGAAATTAGCCTAGTTCCATGAACAGAGGTCCATCAGTCTATTATGTAGATCGCAAGCGGACTTAATCTGTGTAATATGTTATCAATCAATTTTGTCTTTTCTCTCTCTCTTTTTCACAAGTGTCATAACATGTCTCCACCTCCATCATTTCAAATTAAAAGCTCTCTTAAAAGTCACATAAATGCAGTATAAATTATAAGTACAGTATAAATTGTCAACACTTTAGGCGGGGGACACATCTGCTCGTTTTGGCCTACATTACCAAATGTAGGCAAACATCACAGTTGCAGCTCAGCCAAAATGCTCTTTCTATGTAACAGGAGCCAGATGATGCTCTTTAAACCATGCTGTCCATCTGAGCACTGCAGACTATAATCTGTGTAATCTGAACTAAAGCCTTTCCTGACAGCCATAATCCAATTATTACAGACCACTACAGGGATTCACCCAAATATGAGAGCCTGTAAAAATACAGTTGCTTTATGGTGAAAGTAGTGGACACAGACCGATGCAGAGGAACATGTTCACAAAGTAGGTGCACATTTTCAACCATACACATTCATGCACATTGGAGTTCACCCAGTGTGTGGACATGGTATGCACAATTGAACAGAGTTGTAAGCGACTGCAAGGCTTTCGTTTCTGTCTGCCTCACAATGTCAATATACATATTTTGTGAGTAAATGTGTTCAGTAACAGTGCGACTGCAGGAATGATGCTACTGGAAAATCATGTTTAAAACAGAGGGTTAGGATTGAGGAAAGAAGAAACAAATAAAGTGGAGTCATTTTTAGACATGTTTTGATAGAGTTTTTATTGGAGATAGGGGAAATGCAACTGGAGCACAGTCAGCCTTTGGTATACTTTGAATTTTTTCCATATTTTCAGTATTAGCTGTTTACTCTGTGTGTGTGTGTGTGTGTGTGTGTGTGTGTGTGTGTGTGTGTGTGTGTGTGTGTGTGTGTGTGTGTGTGAAAGAAGAAAATGTATTCCT